>CAOJBK016074680.1:0-12878 GCA_948294925.1 Codiaeum variegatum | reverse complement strand
TACATGTTGCTAAAAGCTCATGCTCTTGACCACCATGTCATCTACATAAGCTTCGAGACTCTTTCCCAACTGTTCCTTAAACATCTTGTTGACGAGTCTCTGATAAGTAGCTCAAGCATTTTTTAGTCCAAAAGGCATGGATACATCACATTAATTTCCTTTTTATGTAATGAATGAAGTTTTCTCCTTATCTTCTTCTTCCATTCGAATATGGTGATAGCCTTGTTTGGCATCTAGTAGCAAGAGATATTTGTATCCCACCATTGAGTCCACTAACTTATCTATCATAGGCAGTGGATATGAGTCTTTGGGACACACCTTGTTCAGATTAGTGAAATCCATACACATTCGATAGCTACCATTGGCTTTCTTGATTAGCACTACATTGGCTAACCAATCTGGAAACTGCACCTTCTTGATGAACCCTGCTTTAGTCAGCTTCTCTATTTCTTCATCAATAACAGCTTGCCTCTCAACTCCGAAACACCTCTTTTTCTGTTTGACAGGCTTGCATGTTGGGTTTACATGAAGTTTGTGTGTGATCACTTCTGGGCTTATTCCTGGCATATCCAAGGAGGCCATTGTAAAAGTCTCAAAGCTGCTTTCCAAACAGTCTTTCCCTTGGCTCTTCTACTTTATGCTTAGGGTGGAATTGATTTGCAAGGTTCGACCATCACCAGCCACTTCAAATGGTTCGAGCTCTTGTGCAGATTCACCTTTGGTTTCTGCCTGGCTATTTTAGGGAGCTGCCTCTACCATGTTCACCTCTTTTAACTCCAGTGATACTATCTTCCTCTTCCTTACGATATGCATTATCGCTTTGGGGACTACGTCACCATAGACGTGAAAGTCAGAACCATCTGGGAGAGAGATAGTCAATCTACACCTTTGATTTCACACTAAGGCATCTAGGTCCCACAACAATGGCCTTCCCAATAATACGTTGTAGGACATGGGAAGTTTAGTAACCACAAAGATCGCCATGACTGCTACAGCCTTTGGGGTTGTTCCCACTATTACTAGTAGCTTAATAGTGCCCACTGCTGGAATAATAGCTTTGTCCAAGGTTCAGACTAGCACTTCTAGTGGTTGTATCTTCGATTCTTCTATGCCCATTTGGATGAAAGCCTCCTAGGATAGGAGGCTCACTGGACTGCCTGTGTCCACAAAGATCCTCTGAACCCTGAAGTTCGCCACTACTACCGTGATTACTACTGCTTCTGCCTTCCTGGTGGCCCTGCTGTTCAAACCTCCTACTAACTGCATCGAGCCGTTATAAAAGAAGAACTTCGATGACTAATGGGTTTGGGCCATTCCCTTCTCCTTATTCCAGCTGAGAGGGATTTCTTTTAGTCCTCTTATGAGGCAAAAAGATATTTCCTACTACTCCATCTTCTATGGGTGTGACCTGCGTTGGGTTCGCTGGTCCAGTTTGGTCAGCTTTTTGATGTAGTTCTTCAGGTACCTTTATTGAATCAACCTCTCTATCTCTTCTAGGAGTGAACAGCAGTTGTCTGTGGTGTGCCCATTGGTGTTATGAAACTTACACCACTGGGATTTGTCTCTCTTGTCTGGATCTTTCATTATTGGTCTCAGTCTCCTGCAAATCTCCTTGTCTTAGAAGGTTGTGAAGACCACCTTTGGTTTGGCGTTTAATGATGTGACTTTGGAAGGATCAAATCTATCCCTCCTTGGTGGTTCAGTTTACCTCTGCTGGGGATTCTGCCAGCTGAATGGTCCCCTTGTCTTCGGTGCAATATCTTCTTTCTTTCCCCTCTTCTGGGAAGAACCTCCTTCTTCCAGCTTCCTCTTCTTATAGAACCTGCTTTCTCTGAAAGCATCATCTTACTTAATATACTCTTTCGCTATAACCATGGCCTCATTCAGTGTCTTATGAGGACTTTGGACTAGAGCTTTGAAATAGTCCTGATGAGTTGTACACTTCTGCAAGGCTTCGACTGCTCGAGGCTCATCTATGTCTGTCACTTTCAAAGTTTCTCTATTAAATCGGGCTATGAAATTCCTTAGTGACTCGTCCGAACCCTGCTTCAGGGCTCGTGTGGGTGTAGGTATTGGGATGCTAGTGGAGAATCTCTTTATGAACAGGTTCACTAGATTCCAGAACGAGTCTATGCTTCCTTCTGGCAGGTTGTCATACCACTTCACTATCGCTCCTTCTAACGTGCTTCGAAAAGCTCAGTACAATGCTACTTCTTTAGTGGTTTGCAACTTCACTAGATGTTTATACTCCAGGACATGTGCACACAGGCTTGACTGCCGCCATATTTCGTCATTTGTGGCTGCTTAAACTTCATAGGCATTTGAAACTTATCGATCCTTCTAGTGAATGTGGATCTTAGGTTGAGAGTGAAATCTCTTATCTGGCCAGGCTTGGCTCCTTCCATCTCTTCCACATATCTCCTCACTTATTCCCTTAACACGGCTCTCGAGCCATGGTGACTTGAGGCTTTTTGGTCATCTACCCCCTTTGGTGCTCGTGTCTATGAGGGTGCATCCGCCTACTCTCGAAGCCCCTGTGGGATCGACTCCTTCGATCATCTTCCCCTTTGCATCATCTGGCTTCGCTGGATGCAAGCCTATCTCCCTCTCCTTCTCTATCATCCTCTCTGGGTCTTTTGCTCTCATCTCCCAATCTTTTCACTCTTGCTGGTACTTCTATAACCGATCTAACTTCATCTCTTCCTTCTATGGGTTTGCTTGGTGGCACTCTCCTCGTTTCTACACCAGTGGATATGTTAAAGTTCAACCTTCTACTTGCTACGAGGGATTGTTGCCAACCTAGGCTGGTGGGTTAGGTGTTGGAGCTGATTGGAGTTGTGGGACTAATACGACAAGATTAGTGACTAGGTTCTGCAAAGTAGCCACTAATTATAGGGTATTAAGAGGTAGCGTGGGCCGTGGGGCTAGAATTGAGGAGCTAGGCATTTGAGGCTGTCCCATGTGTCCTTGAAGAGTCTGTAGGGAGGTAGCTAGATTGGTTTAGGCCACTGCTGGGTGTTTGCGGGAGTGTTTGTTGTTTGAGTTGTGTTGGTAGGTGGAGGACTGACCTCCATATTGTGGGTTTCATTGTGGGTGTATTCTATTCTGATAACTGTTTATACAAGTTTTAAAAGATGGTGAAAGAAAGAATCATCAGTGTAACAATTCTTAGAGAAAAAAGAGAAGAAAAACGGTGAGAAAACTCAACGTTTCCCACAGACAGGGCCAATGATGCTGAGAGGGTGTCCACATAGCTTGAATTGAATTGACCTGTAAGATAGTGAAACAATCAGGAGTGTCCGGCGTAAACACTCCGACGGTCATGTCACTTTGATAGAGGAGTTGAGAGAGAACTCTTAGAAATAGATTAAATGTAACTTTAATGTGTTTAGCTTCTTTTGTCTTAACTTACCTGTGTAAGGCGTTTTGAATGGTATTTACAGAATTGAATCCTTATAGCTGGGACACATATCCGCTTTGAATAGACTGTAGAATATTCTTGATGGGACTGTGCTATGATCGAAGGATTAATGAGTGATGTAGACAGTTATCTCTGTCAGACGTCCGGACTCCGATAGCTAACAGATCAAGTCTCTAAAGGTTCAGAGGATAATGATTAAAAAATTTGTAAGGTTCAAATTAATCTCAAACCACTAATTGATCTTAAATCAAACCCATGCAGGACCATATCATTTTATAATTATAATAATTCTCCAAAGTAAAAGCCCACTGTTAATAAATGCAACCAGTTTCATGGTTCACAAAAAGTTCCCCACCATTGGAATATTTATTTTATCTATCTGTAGACTATATTTTTAAATATATATTTATTTTATTTTAGCCTACTGCAGACAAAATTCAACGGTATACAGAACACAAATGGAGAAAGTAAAGCAATGAGATTGATTACCATTAAACTAAAAAACTTTCATTAATAAAAGAAAAAGGAAAACCTGCACTATTTCTTGTTTGAATTGATTTATACACTGTTGATTTTTTTTTTTTAAAAAAGAGAAAATATATAGATTTATAATTAAATAAAAATTAAAAAAAAAATCCCCAAAAATCAGTAATACACATCTGCTACTCTAAGAAAATAGCATTACCTCACACAGCCTCAATGAAAAATACCCTTTTTTTTGGATTAAACCTAAGCGTACCTTAATTTGTGATTAAGCTTCAATAATCAGGCATTAGTTGACTAATCTTACCTTCTTCAAGAGCCATCTTCTGTTCAGTAATCTTCAACCAAATACAAACTCCAGTAAAACTAAGTACCAAACTGGCAAATCCACTTCCTAATCCGATCCCAACAATAGCCAAAACAGATAAACTTCTACTCTTCATTGGAGGTAAAGGGAAACCATAAAGATCTTTATTCCCATTAAACGACGTCGCATTAAATCTAGGTAGATTCCCACTTCTATTCCCTAATGAACCAGGGATTGGCCCTGATAACTTATTATTACTCACATCAAAGGCTGATAATCTCACCAATAAACCCAATTGTTGTGGGATTTGACCAGTAAGAAAATTATCATGAAAATCAATTACATTTAAATAAGCACATAATGCTAACTGTGGAGTGATCTCTCCTTCAAGTCTATTAGAAGAGAGATTAAGAACAGCTAGATTAACTAAATACTGTAAATCTTCAGGAATTGGACCTGAAATTGCATTAGAAGAAAGGTCGAGGGTTTGAAGATTGGTACAATTTGAAATAAAAGGAGAAATTGAGCCTTGTAAAGAGAGATTTGTGAGGGAAAGTTTGTAAATTCGGCCATTGTTACAAGTAGCACCAGAAAGATAAGAATTGAAACCAGAACATGGGTTAGCTAGATTTGGTTTAGTCCAGTTTTGAAGAGAATTTGTTGGGTCTTTTAAAGATTGGCTTAAATGGGTTAAACAAGCTTCATCATTTGGATCTGATGTTGTAAGAGTAGTGCAGGTAAGAATAACAAACACAAGTAAAAATCCAACACTACTACCCATTTAGAATTTTTTTCAATTTCAGCTCAGAATAATTCTTTAATTCTTCTGAGGCTCATATAAAAAGAAAAAAGGGAAGAGCGATAAGAAGTCAAATAGAAAGAAAAGTGAGGGTATTTGTTGCTGTTGTTGAACAGAAATTTATATACAAGAGAGATTTGAAGTTTCAAGTAAAATTGATTTGGTGTCTTAAAGAGAGAGAGAGAGAGAGAGAGAGAGAGAGAGGTGAGAGATTTGTTTTAGAGGTGAAAATGAAAGTGTGAGCCAGAAATGAAGGGTGGGGGTGACTTTGTGTGGGGTACTCAACTGCACGTATGATGAGTAGCTTAGAAAGGGACAATACAGAATTTAGATATTGCCACACTCTTGGTTTTTTAGTCATTTTCTACTCCATTTCTAAACCAACTTACTATTGTTTGCAGAAATTATATTATTCATGCAAAAAATTTATATAATAGAATTGGTATCTTCCTTTTAAAAAATAAAAATAAAATAAAATGGTGCTTGCACTACCTTGAGCATAAAGTCCACAACAGTACAAGAACAAGATTAATAATTTCATTAAATACACATTTAAAGGATTTACACAACAAATAACACATTTCTTTTGAGAACTCGGTACCAAGGTCTACAAAGAAAAAAAATGACAAAATTTTCCTTGAACTCACGGGCTTCTAGAACTTTTAGCATCTTTCATTTCTGTCATCATAAAAGTATAGAGCTGAAGAGACACAACCATAGTCAAGAAGGCTAAGAGCATCACTGGACTAAAAAACTTACATATGCACTGAGAAGACTCTAATTCTCTAGCAACCTCCACTGAAACTACTGAATCCACTATAGCCACCACAATTAAATAGAGAGGAATATAGAACAATCAAAGATACAAAAGGGGAGAAGCACCAAGCAATACCAACCCCCTCTCCTCCAAACCAAATGCCTTTCAAACTGAAATATACTGTATAGCGACCATGATGGAGCAATAGCCAAACTTCCCCAGAGAAAGCAGTGGCACAAGGATCATATATGCAAAAAGGATTGGTTTTATTGAATTCATACTAGAAAACTAGACAAACAAAAGAGAAAAATATAAATTTAAAGAATTTGAAGAGAAAGAGGTCTCCCTCTAGTAGCTAGAGCCGCCAAAGGGAGCCCTGGAGGCAGTGTTAGAGTTTACTCCAGAAAAGAAGAGAGACAAGAGAAAATGTGTTGAAGTTGATTGAAAGTACTTTCGACTGAATTGGGATCCTTTGACAAACAAAAAAGAAGTTAATAGAATTGGGATCTCCCTTCCTTGTTACACTTTTTTTAATGGGTCATACTAAAATGGATTAAGGTTCAACTTTTTTTCGAACTTTTCCAAAAAGTTCAACTAAGAATAAAATCAATTTTTAAGTTAATTAAGTCCCTTAAGTTATAATTTGGCTCATTTAGCTCCAACTTTACAATTAAACAAAAGCGTGTAACACACTCCCATAAAATTAAATAATTTTTTTTCTAATTATTAAAAACAAAATAAAAATGATAAATGAATTAAAAATGAAATAAAATTTAGAAATAAATAAAATTAACTAAAGGTAATATTTAAAATTTATATAAATCGTCTTCCTCGCCTTATAGCTTCTCTGCAACATAATCCCTAATCCTCAAATCTCAATCTGAACTTTAATAAAATCTCCCTTTAATCTTTTATTTAATCATGCCTTCATCTTCTTCTTCCTATAATTCTACACGAAATCAATTATTTTTAAGAGGGTAGAGGGCACTAGTGGGAAGTCCAAAGTTTGATTATGAAGGACCGAGCATCTACTGCAAGTGTGGTTTAAAAGCACCTAGATGGTGTTCATGGAGTAAGGATAATCCTAGAAGACGTTTTATTGTTGCAGGAACTAGAGGGTAAGCATTCTTCTTTCTGAATCATTATTGAAATCCCTAATTTTGTTGTTTATCGATTATAGGATTTAAGTGTTGATTGGTAGGTGAAGGACTATGGATTTTTTAAATGGCATGATGTGAAGATGAAACCAGAGCAGATGAAGTGATAAACGAATTGAAAGAGGCAAATGAAGCTTTGAAGCAGTTAGGAATGGAAGGCTATTATGCAAACATGGATGAGATTGAATTTGAACTAGCTAATTTGATAATGGAAATAGTGGAAGCTAGGAAGAAGTCAAAAAAATTGTTGAAATCTTGTTACTTTATTAGTTTATTCTTGGTTTTCACTTGGTTGGTTTTAATTACAGTTGTCTTTGCAAAATAGAAATAGAAATTGTCTATAGCTATTGACTTTTGTTGTGATGGTTTACTTTTGACAGTTAATGAAATGGTTGTTGACATTTGCTCAAACATATGTTCATAACATATTTATTTATGGCATAAATAACTGGATATAACAAATAAACAAATGGGATAACTAAAATACTAGAATTAAGAATAAAAGACATGAATAAAAGAAAGACTTGGATTAAACTAGTGTGTGGTTCATTACAAAATGAGTATATTCACTGTTTACAAATGATAACTAAGTACAATTGAGTTGTCAATTGAGCTTGGTTATCCCACACAAACTTATTGTATGAACCACAACTCAATAAAAAAATATGTATGGAACAAAATTCAGTCACATTGTTCATTCAGTGACCAACAAAAACAAAACATATCTCAACAGAAAATTTTCATGGCTTCTAAACAACCTCCATAGGTAGATTCTTCCTCTTGACTGGTAGTTTTGTCCTAGGTGGAGCATGCATGTTTCATGTGTTAAGACCTTGAATTGTTGGTGTTTGAGATTGTTGTGTAGTGATGAATGTATCCTGTTGTGAGTGGATGACAGCAGATGCAAAATTCATGGAATTGGAGTGTTCCTGGCATTGGGTTGTTGTACTTACAGATGTAGGAGTATTTATTGCTATAGGAGTCTGCTGCAAAATGATATTTGTTGACATATGAGTTTGTTGGATTGGGGTTGATGCACTTGTCTGTTATTGAGCTTGGGCTGCAAGTCTGACCCTTTTCTCTAGATTTCCAATCATATGATGTTGTTCTTCAACAACCTGCATTCCTATCACACTTGCTCCACCCATGCATTGCAAGCCTTTCTGCTAAAATTCCCCATATTGAGTCCTTAATTCATTGATATTCAATGGGGGGGTCTTTGGTGATGAGTCTTTGCTATTTAAAAGGTATAGGATTCTTTTTCTGAATAGTATTTTGATTCCACATTCTATGCTAAATAATTTAAAAAATAATGTTAGTATGGGATTATTTATACATATTTAAGAAATTTATATATATATATACTTACATTCCATGTAACTTGATTTGTTTTCTCATGATTATATAGCTCATGCCCAAATTGAGGTGATTTCCTGGACTTTTTTCCTTTTGGTTGAGGAACAATTTTTTCCTTACACTGGAGAGCTTAGTTTCTAAGTTGTTCAATACTTGGTTCATTGATTTTGATACCACTAGAGAAATGTGGCTGATTTGAGGGTTCATCAGGTATGAGGAATGCTACAAACTTAGTAATTGTTTCTTCACTCAAACCAGTATAAGAATTCAACACATTGTCTTAACAAAACCAAATAGCATCAGTATACAAACATATTATTAGAAAAAAAAACCATTAATCAAGTTAAACATTATTACCATTTGCATTTGGGATAAATATTTATTCTTACAACCTGTTTTGTTATGACCTTTATACTTGCTTTGTATACCATTTTTAGACATTTTTCCTATTATGTTCATCCTCTAAGGTTCATCAGAGTTCTTTCTCCTCCCTTTCTTATATCTTCCTGGCATTTTCTAGTATGGAGGTGGCATAATGCTAGGTTTATGAACCTAAGGCCACATATTTTTGCTCCTTGACTAGTTTCAATGCATGCTAGTAACTAACAAGATCTTTTTCTTTGCTATAGTAGTTGTGAACATAGTCTAAAATATTCTTTTAAAGATGATACACTATACAAATTGCATAAGGGCATGGTATACCAGACAACTCCCATGCCCTACAAGTGCAACTTTGCTCCTTAATATCAATAACATGTCTATCTTTGCCTTTTGATATCTCAAAACTAGAATCACCATCAAACTCCACATGATAGTGAAATGTTATAACCATGTTCTTCTCAATTTTCTATAATGATGCAGGATTGAAATTGGTGACCCACTTTGTAGCTTCATCCCTCTTTGGGTGAATCCTATTCATAACATCAACCCTTATCTGTTCACATATACTGATTATGTGTTTGCTCCTTACTTCTAAATGAATCCCATTAAAGCTCTCACACATATTATTGTCATAGGAGTCACATTTTCTTGTAAAACCAAAATATGCCCTACACCACTTGGGTGAGGGGTGCGATTGAGCAAGTCAGCCACACATTTAGGTGCCACACTATCAAGTTCTTAAAGCTTATCATGAAAAGACTGCTAGTATGGTGTTTTTGCACAAATCAAGAACTTGTTTCCTTAGTTCAAACCCTTTCCATTTTTTCTACCATCTGCTAAATATGAGTATGGCATACCATCTATGTTCAGCTTCAGGTGGAACATCTTTAACAATATTAATAAGCCCCTACACCAGAAACAAAACATAGCAAATTATATACTACAATAACATAATTCAGTTGCAATGTATAAAATAGCATATACTATAAAACACTTACCTTTTTCATGTATAAAAATAATAACCAATTCATGTCCTCTTGAGAGTCCAAGATCTTGTGCAACCTAGTCCAAAAACTAGGTCCAGTTAACTTTGTTTTCAACACTAACAATTGCCCATGAAATTGGGAATTGTTGGTCATTTTCACCCTCCCAATGGTAGTTAATAATTCTTCTTTAAGAAATGTCTTAGAAAACATCCATCAACATCTATCACAGGTCTACAACTAGCTTTCCAACCTTTCTTTAGAGCATCAAAACAAATGGAGAATGCTTCAAATTTTTGAATTTCCTTATTAGAAATGGGAATTATTATGCTACTAGGGTTTGAAATCCTTAACTCTTCCTTGTAATCCCCTTCAAACTCCTTTTCAAAGCCTTCTTCACCCTTTTTATCATGCTCCCACAAGCATATGTACTTAGGTGTTTCCTTACATCCTTTTGTATCTCCTTCATTTTCATCTTAGGTCTCTCTTTCAAAGTACTTCTAAAATACCCTATCAACCACTTACATGTCAACTATTTGTTCTTGAAGACAATGTGACACCTATGCTTGTGTTTATATGTCTTGATCACAAAGTCATTACTATTTCTATCTAAATTAGCATAAAGTAACCAAATGAAATTATGGAAAGTACACACAACTCTAACCCTATTTTGTCATTATTTTCAAATAAATCTCAACTCCTTTTAAAAATAGCATACATAATGCATGCATCCTTAAATTGTGCAACATTCTCAAACATCATTCCAATAACAAAATGGTTGCACCTTATACTTAGAGTCATAAGCTACCCTTTTCTTTAACTTCCTCTTCATATTATAATGCTCCTCATCACCACTAAGTTCTACTACACTTATAACTCCATCACCGTCATTGTCTATTGCGAGCCTTAGATCCTCATAATTATGTTGTAAATCATCATTACCAACCTTAGTGGGCTAGAATTCAGCTTCTATAAGTTCATCTTGTTCATTATCATCATTGTCATTTGAGTTCTCAAGCCCTTCATCCGCATCATCACCATTAGCAATCAAATAATGGTGATACTTTTGTATATTTTCCCTAGCTTATGTTAGCTTTGGATCATCCATGTTTGAATGATAGTCCACATCAATTGCAAACTCCTCATATTGGTCATGCTCACTATGTTCAGTATTTGCTACTACAGTTGCCTTACCAATTCTCAATGACCTACTTGAAAACCTAGCATCCCTTGGATCTGCATCCCCCAAGCTAAAACAAATCCTAGAAGACTCACTTATAACTCCAACATTAACTAGTTCACTAGCCACATTAACTATCACATTCTCATTTAAGTTGCTCTCCTAAACTCTCACACCTTGTTCACCAAATATATTATCTAAGTAAGTTATAGGCACATCACACATGGGGTCTTCATCAGGGGTGGCTCAAGCTAAAATGTGACCCTAGGAAAAAACTAATTTAACACCCCTTATAATGAAAATAAAATAGTAAAAATTTATTCAATTTTTAATTTTCTTACTTTTTTATATGTAAAATCACTTATTAAATTTTATATTCAAGCTAAGAAAGTAAATCTTTTTAAATAGATAATATGGCTAAATTACGTAATCTTTCTTATGATATGGTTGAGTGTAAATAACATGTAATTAGTTTTAATTTTGAAAAACTTATTTTTGCTGAAGTTTCACTAATAGGAATAGTTAATAAATTTGATGTGTTTGCTTAATGGATGGTTTTCAATTAATTTTTTTTAAAAAAAAAATTAAGCATTAATTTATTTTAGTTTGAGACAATATAATATAATATACAATTAAAAAATTTTGGGACCCTAATATGAAACAATATAATGAAATATAACAAAAAAAATTTTGGGGGCCCCAAAAAAGTAGGGGCTCTGAGCCACTGTCTTAGGAGCCTATAGCACGAGCCATCCTTAGTCTTTATCTAACAATGTTGCATTCTCCACTTCATGGTCAATAAACAACTCTACATTATTCCTTATACATTCCCAGCATCACATCTATCCACTGGTCATCAGCTAATAAAACCAAATCAGCTCCTAAACTTCTACCCTTATACAACTAGTAGATGTATTGCTTCTTAGAATACCTTAGGTCAACTAGCATTTTGCATAACCTCATAGAATGCAATTTGTTAATGTCATAAAAGGGTATAGTGTCACACTCTGCTCTAACGTATTTAACACTCCTTAGGCCCCCCATAAACCTTCCCCTATGATGGATTTTAATGTTAACACCAACCTCTATCCTGTAATAACAATGATAGAAACAAAAAAAAATTATTAAAAAATTCAATAGAAACCTTAAAATCACTAAACCACATCATATAATATACACAAACAAATGAAAAAAATAACACATAAACCAACACAATAAGGAACATATTTGTTTATGAACCCCAAAACCAAAACAATACCCCTTAATGTTCTTTCTATTTACAAATAATGGCATACTAGATTTGATTCAGTGAGTCCCTAGTATTGTTGTGTCATATACAAAAACCCATGAACACCATTATCAGGCATTATTTTAACACTTTTAGCTTTTTCAAAGAAAAACAAAACTCACATCATCTTCAACAATTGTAGAAAAAACAAAAGTCTTACCTTTGTAAATTCTCAAAAACCAGCTTTTTTCTTTATCATCTTTCCCCAAAAAACCACCTTCTTCCTTCTCGTTTTCTCACTAATACAATAATAAAATCCTATCTCCCTCTCTTTTCCTCTGATTTTTAGTGGTTGAAGCTCAAATGACCATGAGGATTAAAACAAAATAAAGATTAAGCATTGACAAGGGTGTACTAGGATAGGTTTAGATGAAGGTCATTAACAGTACAATGGCTCTTTCTTGGAATTTGATTAATTCATGCAACATCATAATTAAAATTTTCCTTTGAATTAATTTTCTTTTTCAAATAATTTTTTTTTCATTTACTTTAAATCAATTTACTCTCCTGAAAATGGGGTGTGTTAAATGCTCTTGTTTAATTGTGAAATTGGGGTTAAATGAGCTAAATTGCAACTTAAGGGGTTTAATTAGTCCAAAAGTTGATTTTATCATAGATTAGACTTTCTGGAAAAGTTTGTTGTGGGGGGGGGGGGGGGGTGATGGGGTTAATTTTATACCTGCTTAAATTTAAGAGGGTAAATTTTAAATGCATTTTGGCAAGAAAAAACAATAAAAGTGCCATGGAAAACACATTGGCAACAATT
>CAOJBK016074447.1:0-10462 GCA_948294925.1 Codiaeum variegatum | reverse complement strand
TATTCAGTTTACAAACCTGTTTTTATACACATTTTACAGACTTGTTCCTAAAGTCAAGGACTAAATATGGTAAGAGAATAATACTATAAACACTCCACAATTAACTCCTAAATAAGAGGAACTAAATGATATCTTCTTCAGTAATTAACAACTTCTATAAATATTGAAGCACATTGTCCACTACTCCATTATGAAATTAGTATTCCTAAAAGAAAGGAGCATGATCAACACTTAGTTCTTCCAACATTTCACTACTTCATTATGGAGTTAGTATTCATAAAAGTAAAGAACATGATCAACAAGTTTGTTTGAACCACTTTCAACATGACTTTGGTTAAGGCTACTAGTTTAAAGAGGGAATGTGCAGTAAAAGGTAAAAGTAGAAAGAAAAAAAAAACAAACCCCAGAGCGAGAAGAGGGTTAAGGTGCTTTCCACTAGTGAATTTGAGAAGAAAAACATCCTTGACAAGAACACCAAGGGTGAGCCACCATCTGCATACTCAACCTCATAGTCACACTGATCAGGTTCTTCACAAGTGTGGTCACCAGGTGCTTGCAACGATGAACACAATGGGTCTTTACAAACTACAAGGTTGTTACTAGGCCGGTACAGTGGATGAGGAGCCTGCAAACAACAATCACGTATACCATAATGAATACACAAAGATACTGACATAAACATTAGTTCATATAAGGAAAATAAAAATAAAAATAACAAAGTTTTATAATTAAGAATTCTAAAAAATAATAATTTTTTAAATGATCATATGACCATTTTAATTGAGTTTAGCACCTTTTTTTTTTTTATTGAGTTTAGCTCCACTTGTTTAAACAAGAAAGCTTATATTAATAGGCTGAAGGCCCAAAGAGCTTAGCTCCAACTCAACAGTACCCTCCACTACAGCCATTTTACCCATTGACATAGTCTTGAAGGGCGATCCATTAACATTTGAGCCATCTAAGTACTAAATACAATTAACATGGGCCACCCAATACTGAAATAATCTTTCTCCCCCACTGTTTTTAATACATATTCTAATTCACACATAAATAAATAAATTAATTAAATTTACACATCTCACTTTTAATGTTTTTAATTGATATTTGCTTTCATATGTTTTTTTTTTAAGTACATTATCAACTTTTTAATGTTTTATAATTGATATTTACTTTAATTTGTTTTATTGATTTTTTAAAAGTTTTTTTTGTTACGGTATGGCTAATGTTGAGTCGTATAAGTGATTATGATTGATTTTATGTTAATTTTTATTCTAATCAAATAAACTTTGATTTAAAGCCTAAATTCTATTGCAAAGAAGTTAAATTACAATACCCAATAGGATAAACATTGGAAAAACAATGGATGATCCAATTCTACTCAGCGTCATTGACGACATCGTTTCTCCAGATAACATTGCCTTTCTCCATCTCTGTTGCCAACTATCACTAGAAGCAGCTGATACCAAAATCAGATGTAAAAACACCAAAATCGCCACTAGTGAAAAACCCAGTTTTCCTTTTCCCATCCTCTCCCAGTTTCTAGATGCAACGCTAGTGTACCGTAAGTGTTCGATAAAATGACTAAATGAAACTATTCTGTTGACTTAGACTTGTTCATAATTGGTTTTTAATATTGAAGGTGACTTTGAAACTGGGATTGGCATTGGGTGCGGGTTCTTTTGCTTTCTAATTAAGTATTGGTCACACTCCCCTGTATTAATTTACTAACTTAATTAAATATCAATATTATTCTTCTATAAAAAGGCAGCTTTGTATAACTCGAGGAAAAAGAATTATAAGACTTGCACCACTTATTTAAAATATTTTCAAATGTCCACTATAAAAATATATATTCTAATATTTTTCATTTTGAAACCAAGGTTTTGTTTGATTGTGAAAAACACATAATTTAATGTTTAGTTATTATAATTTTTCAAAATAGAAAACTGAAAATTACTTTTACACAATTTCTAATTTATAACAAGACTTAGAAAATAATGTAAACATGTTCTCTAAATTGCATGAAAGATTTTTTTTTTTTTGAAACTAAAACCAAGCTAAGAAGATATTATAAGGCGCATCAAAACATTCTACCTAGATTAATACTCTCTTAGTATCTACAATCATTTATCCTCTAGGTTGAAAATCTTTTATTAAAGCAGAAGAAATGTAAAGAGGGAACAAAGACTTTTATTATTGCGGAAAAGACGAAGAACTGGTGACTCTTACTAAACAATGAGCAATACTATTCATTGAACGGCAAACATGCTTAATCTCAACATTAGCCAGAGTGTTAAGAATGTGACGACAATCGTCCAAAATTAAACTAGAAAAAGAATTATTCACAGTAGCGACATTAATTGAATGAATCAAAAGCAAAAAATTAGATTCTAAAATCACATTCGATAATCCCTTATTTTAAAGCCAAGATAGTGCCTTTTTGAAACTTAGAGCTTCAGCTGTAAGGGGGTTTGAAAATGCCAGCAAAAAAGTAAGACAATGAAATGGCAAGCTAAATCTCTTAAAACTCATGCCACAGCACAACCCGTTGGATTGGAGAAAACAATTGCATTGGAGTTGCACTTAAGCCATCTCACAAACGGAGGAGACTAAGAATCCAAGCTACTATATTGAGAAAAGCTGCTATCCACCTTAAGCATTATTTAAGCTTGCTGCCATTATTGGAAAAATGACAGCGATGAGAAGTTGATTTGCTGCGGAGTAGAGAATTTGTAGCTCCAAACAACTTTATTACTATGCTGCCACACTCCCCACGCAACCATGGCAGCAGCACCCACATCAGAAAGCTGATCATGAAGCCAAATGTTTGAAAACCACTCACACCAGCTTGCGGCATTATTCGAACAAGGGACCAGCTGCACATACCTATAACAATGAACAACAAAAACACAAAGCATGAGTTATAGTTTCCCAGCCACAACCACAAACATCACAATTGACATTAATATCAGCTCTTTTGAGAACCAAATTAGCCGTAGTAGGAAGCACATTATGAAGAGCTCTTCATAAAAAAATTAAGGACTTTAGGAGATAATTTTAATAGCCATAACTTCCTCCACACAGCAGTAGAAACATGATAGTTAGGAGAAAAAATTTCGAGTAATACTTCTATAACTCGACTTTACAGGGTAAACTCCTTTTGAATCCCACATCCAACATCAAACATCATATGTATTCCTTAAGCTTAGAGGAATTGAAAGAGTGAGATTTGTGTCTCTATCATCAAAATGGAGGATATAGTATTCACATTCTAAGAGCACCCATCATCATTCATAAGAGTTGCAACTGGACTGTTAAGAACTCCAATAGGAGCAACTATAGATATATAAAGATGATTAGGATATAGGAGCTAAAGATCCCTCCAGATGTCAATTTGTTGGCCATTTCCCACTCTCAAAATGCAATTGCCTTTTAAAATGGACTGAGCTTCAATGATATTTCGCCAAATGTAAATTGGATTACTTCCCAATTTAGCTGAAGAGAAGGAACAATTTGGAAAATATTGAGCTTTATAAATGAGAAAAGCTAATGAAGAATGAGATGTTAATAACCGCCAGCATTGTTTGGCGAGCAAGGCGAGATTGAAGTCTCTAAAGCGGCTAAAGCCCATTCCCTCCATTGACTTTGGCACACATAATTTGTCATAACTCATTCATTGCAAACCCGAACTATCATTGTTTGACTGTCACCAAAAACCATTAAGAAACCTTTCTAAGAAGCAAAAAAAGACTCATAAGATAAGTGAAAATTGCTTGGAGGACCATCTTTATTAAAATCTATTTTCTTGCTCTAGAGAGAACTTTATTTTTCCTCCCTTTACACGCTGCCAAACTCGGTCTTTAATTGATCAAAATACATCACACTTCTTCCTTCAAATTATTGCAGGCATTACTAAATAAGGAGATAGTTCAATAACTTGCTCAACTTGAAGCACATTCGCCACCATATCCCTCACATTTTGATTGCAATTAGAATTGAAATAAATGGAGGATTTACTATAATTAACTTCTTGGTCTGAACCTTGTGAATCAGTTTGAAGAATCAAACTTATTGATAGTACCTTTGAACTGAAATAAATTGCATGAAAGATAGCTTGTGGAAAACAAGGAATTTTCCATTCTTCGGCGCTTTAGTAACAGGTTTTGAACACATGCGTCTTTATTTATTTATTTTATTTTAACTCGGTCAGTCTTTTATTCTTGATTATACAGTACTCTTTCTTTTTCTTTTATTTTTTTTCCCAATTCTCTCATTTTCTTAACACATTATCTCTAAATGACTATTAATAGCAATTGTATTTTATAAGACAATGTCCTACATATTCCTAAAAGAACATCACCACTATCCTTTTTTATATTAAAAAAAAATTGTTAATAGGTTTTAAATTTCTATGATATATTTTACTAATTTTTAATTTAAACTATTTAACTTACTATTTATGAATTAAGAGAATAAAAATTTTTATATTAATATTTATATTATCAATATACAATCTTTTTCGACTGATTAAAAAAATATACTATTGAATATTATAGATATAATATGTAAATTTAAATGAAAATATATATTTCAATAATCTTATGACATTCAATAAAAAAAACCATATTATTATTACTTTATTTATTGAAATATAAATTAAAAATATTTTCAAAACCATCTAATTACTAATTGATAGTATCTGACTCAATATGGTGACCTTAAGCAACCATAGGTCATCTGGACTAACTACACCCCAACATAGGTTATTCATACTCTATATGGCTATCTATACCTAACATGGAATAGCCACACCTTAACATGGGCTATCCACGCTTCGGATAGCCACGCCTTAACTTGAGTTATCCTCATCAAGGATAGCCACTCATCAACATGAGCTATCCACACTTGGAATAGCCACATCTCAACATTAAATAAATACACCTTACTTAGGCAAATTGCTTTGAAGGCAGATCCACCTTTAAATAGGTGGGACACTTGAACTTGGCTCTACCTATAGCGTGGGCTAGTTGCTTGAGGAAAAACGATTACAAATCCACGACTTTCATTATCTGAGATTTTCGAAACTGCCACAACCATGATTCCACATTCTACCTAAAGTGGATGAGTAACCACTCCAATCCCTCGTATAAAAAGGAAAAGTAAACAGAAATAAAGATTAATACTAATTCTCTTCTACTTCTTCTACATCCTTACTTTAAGTATCTGAACTGACTTAAGCATTAGAGTGACTCTCCTAGCAACCAGTCCAAAGCTCTCTGATCTTTGTTTTGCAGGAAAATTAACGACCGAGTCCGGTGCGACGAATTAAACCTTAAAGGGAACGAAAATATCACTAATAAAAAAAAAGTAATCATATATTACAACAAATAGAAAAATAATACTTGAAATATAAGACAAATGTGTTGACAAAAGAAAAAAAGAAATATAAGACAAATGTCCATGTTTCAGTTTTCTTACTTTTGGAAACTAGAAAATTAGAAAACAATAAAGATGAAAATGAAAACGGAAAAAGAAAAATGGAAAATATTTTCCAAAACTAAATAGGCCCAACAAATAAGCATCTGGTTTGCCAAATGTCCATGTTTCAGTTTTCTTATGTATCAATGCTTGTCAAATTTTTCTATTAATAGGCCCAACAAATAGAAAGTCTGAAGAAAGATTGTATATTGATAATATAAATATTAATATAAAAAGTTTTCTTATGTATCAACTTTTTTTTTCATATACTATATTTTTTTTCTTTTTTCTACATTTTTAAATGTCGGAAGATCTCATTTCGTCGAGCTACTGTTTTTTCTTTTCTTTGACTTCAATAAACAAGTCTTGTAAAATTTCACCATAGGTTCAAGAAGTGAAGGAGACGAAGAGTTCAAAAGTTATAAATTTTAATTTTGAACATTTTCTCTTTCCACCAACAATAACTTTTGATACTTCTCTTGTACTCCTTGTAATAGGCTAACAAATTGGCTCTTTTTTTTATCAATTGCACCATCAATATTACTAAAACTTTTATTATCAATTTTCCACTGCATGTGTATATCCTAAAGTAGTTGTGTTTCTTAATTTATCATGCTCAAAACCATTTTATGAGCACGGAAAAAAAATTTAAAATTCAAACAATTCAACAAGTATACAAGAAAAATAAATCAAGCTAAGAAAAATAACAACAATAAAATTTACGTGATTAAGCACAAACTTGTTTCACCCATCTCATATAAACTAGAAGGAAAAACTCTCAACTCAAACTAAAGGTAATTTTAAGAAGTAACCCTTTAAGTGTTTGCTCATACCTAAAAATACTTCTTTTAAATTTATACAAAATAAATCTCTTATTTATAGTTACCTAAACTTCCAATAAGTTTAGGATTTCATTTTCCAAGTCAAATACTTGGTGACTACTCCAAATAAAATACTTAATCATTTCCTAAATAGAAAAAATATACCACTCCTTTCTTAAATAGAAAAAAAAAATACTATTTCCAAATAGGAAATAAAATTCATTTTCTAAATAGAAAATATGTTTCAAATTTAAGTTAAGTTTCCTAACAATCTCCATCTTGACTTAAATTTTAATTGTCATATTGGCCTTAATTACCTAGCTACATATTCAAATCAGAACTTGGTTCCACGCCTTGATTCCAAACACAGTCAATATACCATGTGTAACTTAAATCTAGTCACTCGCTATGTGACTCCAGAAAGTGACCTCAATCTCTCCAACCTTTTTTCAACAGGCTTCACCCATTCATAATCATCTACCATCTGAAAATGATTTTCTTTGCACGTACCCCATTTCTAGCCAGCACTTGAGGTCTCTGTTGTGTTACCAATTAGATGGCATACCCCTCGATATAACTTTCCTTTCATTAGGACAATACAACCTTGAGTAACCCTTAGAACTCCACCTTTAGTATTTTAACTAAATCCCTTAGAGTCTAACATACTCGACAAATAAGAAAATATGTCATTACCTTGGGTGATGATATGGGCATCTTCATCATCCCAAGAATGAGAAATCGCATTCTCAGTTTCACACTTTTTCTCCAGCTCTTTCCAATCTTTTTCGCACATCTTCTATGGCTTACCCTTCTCTTTTCCCTTCAACGCTTTTGCCAAACCCTGTTGAACTAGGAGATCCTTCACCCTTCTTTTCCAAAGAATGAAACTGTTTTTCTTATCAAACTTTTCAATAGTGAAAAGTGATGAACCTCCTGCCATATTTGTTGAATTTAATCGTAACCAGCTCTGATACCACTTGTTGGGGTCCGAGAGCCCACATCACTTGGGAGATTTTCTATGCGGGCCTTGAAGAGAGAACACAATCATAGGCTTGACCCACAATTCAATCCAAAACCTTAAGACATTGAGTTTATGAGTCTTTTCCACTTATACATTCCTCTCTAATCCCATCTTTTTTCGATGTGAGATTTTTAGCACTCTTGAAATCCTAACAATCTGTTAAGAGTCTTTTTACTCCACCGGTTGGGCCACACCGGGAGTCATCTCGCTCTTCCACGTGGGAGCTGCCACCACGTGATCTCCACCATCTCCATACTCGTCCAGCAGCCGAACCTCGGCTCTGATACCACTTATTGGAAAAAAATTTTAATTTCAAGCAATTCAATAAGTATACAAGAAAAATAAATCAATCTAAGAAAAATAACAGCATCAAGATTTACGCGGTTCGGTACAAACTTGCCTATGTCCACAGAGAAGTCTCTTTTCTTCACTATATGAGAAAAAAAATTATAATAGAATTAAATCATAAATCCGATAATTTATTATAATATCCCTCTCATATAAACTAGAAGAAAAAAACTCTCAACCCAAGCTAAAAGGTGTTCCCAAGAAGTAACTCTTTAAGTGTTTGCCCACACCTAAAAATACTTCTCTTAAATTTACACAAAATAACTCTCCTATTTATATTAAAATAAACTTGTTCAACAAGTTTAGAATTTCCTTTTCCAAGTCAATTGCTTGGTGAATACTCCAAATAAAAGACTTAATCTTTTCCCAAATAGAAAAAATATACCACTCTAAATAGAAAAAATACTATTTTTTTTTCAAATAGAAAATAAAATCCCTTTTATAAATAGGAAATATGTCCCAAATTTAATTCAAGTTTCCTAATACTTGGATGGTACTTATAGAACTAGAATTTGATAAAGCTAACTCATATTGTTGGTAAAGCTTTTCGAATGCAAAATTAGATACACATGTCACCAACTCTTTGAAAAATGGAACAAGGTATCGATGAGATACTCTAATCTTCTCACTTTCAAGTTGAGCTTAAATTTCATACAACTGTTTTTCAATAGCATGACAAATTCTTTTTTTCACCTCATGAAAATCTCATGTTGACACTTGAAGATACTTCTTCAACAATGAATGTGCACCTTTAGCTCTTCAAGTT
The DNA here is from genome assembly GCA_948294925.1 of Codiaeum variegatum. NCBI lineage: Eukaryota > Viridiplantae > Streptophyta > Magnoliopsida > Malpighiales > Euphorbiaceae > Codiaeum > Codiaeum variegatum. The sequence continues at coordinate 2,028 of CAOJBK016074447.1, read as the reverse complement.
ATCCGACTCCCAAAATGTGTAAACTCATTAGTCTATGCATCAACAAAATGTTTCTTATAAGGAAGCTAAGTTTTCTTACAATAATTAGTAACCTCTTTCATTAACTCATAATGAATTTCAAATTCAATTGAAGCTTACTCAAAGGATAATTCATCTAAAGATTTGATTTAATTATTCCAATCAGAAAGAAAATTTAACCAATCCTCCTCATTCTCAAAATAACACTTACAATTTCTAAGGACATTCTTCTCAATGTGTCACATACACAAATGATTTGTTGCTCCTAGAAAGACAATTTGGATAGCATTCATCAAAGCTAATTCTCAATCTGTTACAATGACAGATGGAGAATTTTCAACACCAAAAATATCATGAAATATTGTTAAAGCCCACAGATAATCCTACTCTCCCTCTGTTTGCATAAATGCAAAACAAGAAATAAAAGAAGTATTAAAAATTTAAACTCCAACAATATCAAGTAATGACATCTTGTACTTGTTGGTTTTATAGGTGCAATCTATAACGAAAACACTTGAGTGGCTTCTACTTAGCTTAATTGAAGTAAGATATGCAAAAAATAGATGTGTCAAATTCCCATTATCATCATACTTCACATTATAAGAAAAGTTACCTTGGCCAAATTCTTCAAATAATGCTTGAATCATTGTTTTGCCTACCAAGCTTTCCTTTATAAATTTGGCTTTTGCATTGAAAACTATTTTTGTAATTGCTTAAAGATTAGGATTATGAGCTCAAATCGATGTGAATATTAGTCGTGAAGGTGGACTAGCCATAGTCATTTCTTTAATGTAAAACATTTCTTCTTGAGAGAAACGATGACAAGATGGATGTCCTGACATGTCACTTGAAGGTTTTGAAACATCTTTGATCTCAATTCTCCAAATTCCTTAAGGTTTTCTTTTTTTTTTTTTTCCAATTTTCAAATGGGCAACCTGTAAGTTGCAATGCAATTTTTCTCTTTCTTTCCTTTATATGAACATTCTTGCCTTAATAAGTTCCTCCTTTATCTCATCCAATGATGACATATTTTTTTTTTTGATCTTTTAATGACAGTAAAATACCCTTTTTGTTCTAAGGCATCCTCAGAGCCTAAGGCATTATAAGTCCATTACTGATTTGAACATTGGAGGGTCTTTGCCATGCTCAAACCGTGACCCTCTTAGCTCACGTTTGATCTATGTGCAAGTATTTCAGTCCAAGACTCAATCAAGCCCAATCTAAGTCTTAGGAGATCAGAAGTTATCAAGCATTAGTCCTATCAAATTGGCACCATCTATGGGGAAGCGATTCAAAAACTTTTCCTAATCTCAAAATAGTTATTTTCTCTTCTCTATTCGAGGATAGTCACATCAGCTTTTTGTTGTCGTCCATATTGTGATGATTCCAAAATTGTTAGTGTAGTTATTCATAAAATGAAATGAATTTGTCAAAATTGCATTTGATTGAGCTTATAATGAACATAATGCATTAATGAATGTTTCTGATACTTAGAAAATGTGCCAATACACTTTGAATGAACTAACAAACATTTTAGAGTCAAAGTGTTATTGAAAATGTAGAAAATAGGTAGATATGCCCATATGCATTGATCCATACGATTGTATACAGTATGGGATACGACCATATAAACTCAATTCCATATGCACATATCGTATATGACAGTGACTGAACACAATAACATCATTTATACAATTTGAACATTGGAGAGATGTTTTTTACCCAAGAATGACACAATTATATAAAGAACAATCAGAAACAAAGTCTATACATCAAAAGTACTATTCCATTGAGATTAGTAGCATTTGTTCTTGTTCTCATTGTTCTTAAAGCTCATTCCTTTAAATATTTCTTAAACCCTAGTACTCATTATAATCTTTAGGTTTAAGAAAATCCTTGAGCTAGGTTTTCTCTTGAATATTCTTATCCTAGCTCATTGTAAATAAGTCTTTTGACTTGAAATCCTTATAAAAGCACTTGATTGGGAGTAGTTGACTCCAATCATTGTAT
>CAOJBK016073547.1:0-13079 GCA_948294925.1 Codiaeum variegatum | reverse complement strand
TTTTAAGGATATTTTTTATTATTAAATGATTTTGTTTGTTAAATCTAGTATTATGAAGTTGTGTAAAAATTTATAATAATGTTAAATTTTTTTTAGTAATGTGTTTTATTTTGTGTGTTAAATTTAATTAATTTGAATTTTTAGTAAATTAGCGACTCAAAATTTTGGTCAGAAATGTATTTTTTCCTCGCTAATGAGTCATTATTAATGAAAATATTACTGACCCAATTAATTAAATTACTGACAAAAAAAATTGGGTCAGTAATTACTGACCCAATTTTTTGGTCAGTAACAGGTCAGTAATTAATTAAAAAATTACTGACAAAAAAAAAAATAGTGACCTAATACTGACCCCGATTCGGGGTCAGTAATTCTATTTTTGGGGTCAGTAACTCGCGTTAGTGACCCCAAAAATAGATTTACTAACCCTGAATCGGGGCCAGTAAATTTTTTTTTTTTGTAGGGGAATGTAGGACAATGGTTTTAAACAATTGCTCATATGAGATTGCTCCTCTTCTGTCTGAGGAATGGAAACATTTTAAGACCAACCATACCAATACATTGCACAGGTCCCTTTTTGCTCTTACCATGCCTAAACCATACTAGAGGATCTATTGTTCCCTGCTTGAATGGGAACTTTCCAAGGACAATAGACACTACATTGTTTTTTTGGAGTAGTTCAAAAGTGGGTTACTTTTCCCTCCTTCCCCATTCTTCGTGGATTGCTTTAATAGGTTCAAGTTGAACCCTCTCAAGGTGACCCCCAACACAATTAAAGACATGCACTATTTTGATCTATTGTGCTACACCCTAGGATGTTCGGATGTTCGGGCAACCAAGTTCCAGAAGTTTTTAAAAATTTCCCCCATTACTGACACCTCTGGGATATATATGTCATTACATCGCCCAAAGAAGGGCCTCTTTTGGGGTGAACTCAATAACATGAGCCCCTGGAAGGATTCCTTTGCCTCTATAAATTTTGTCCCTAAAGGAAGCCATCCAGAAAAGGGATTTGGATTCCCTAGGGTCCTATAGTTCCCAAGAAAAAGGTTAAATTACATGCCCCGACTGACCTACTGACTTGAAGGGGGATAATGAGCTTTTTGAGAATCACTACCTGTGCCTTATGGCACTAATCGAGTATCAAGTCCATTACGATCAAATGAAGCTTCTTGAATGTAGCTTCTTGACCTGGGTAAATAAGTCATATCCGCTGAGTTCCTTTTTAATGTTCTTTTCTAGTCCTTTAATTGTGTTATTTTTAACTATTGGTCTCTTTATTGTAGTCCCTATCAAGGATAAGGTGGACTGGGGAAAGGATTTATCATATAAGATTTTTTCCTCTATGTTTTTTCCTTACCCCTGCTTAGAGGTTCCCCTGTCTATCCGAAGCTTCGAAGATGGGAAGCTTCGCTTACATACTAAGGAAGAAGTTCTGAAGTCCCTCAGCTCCAACTCTCTCGACATCGCCGCCTACTACGCCCTTTATAGCTTTGTTGAAAACCAGGAGGGCAGCAAAGCCAATTATTTATTTGTGGAGAAAAAGGGAATCTGGGCTATGGAGAATCTGCCACCTCTGATTCTAGACACACTTTCTAAGGCTGCTACAAATGCTGAGCGGTTCATTTCATTCGCTTAGCCATCTCAAGCACTGCCCCTCAAGCCGACTTAACCTCTGCCTTCCAAAGAACCTAAGGCAAAGATGCTCGCAAGTATTACCGTCATACCAATTCTAGACACCCTTTTAAAGATTTGCTTGTACAATGTTTGATGTGTCCTTTGGGTTTAAGAGGATGCACAAATATGAAACTATAGATGAGACTGTAAGGTTTAGAGAGCTCATTTGGGAGCATGAAATCCTCCAAGACAGCTACCTAGCAGCCATAAGATTTTTAGACCAGACATCCCCAACAAGGACCAATTCTGGCATTTGATGGACCTTTTATGGGAGGGGATAGTAATATGCCTAGACTAGGAAGTAGGTGTCACTTGAGATGTGAACCTCCTTAGGACATACCAAAATGCTCTTTTAAGGAAAGCTCCTCAGGATACTGAGTCTAAGTGTCCCTTAGGTGAGACATCAATTCCTTTCACCCTCCTTGATTTTAGGAAGTCTTCTAGTAAGTCTGCTACCCCATCTTCAACACAGTTGACCCTAACTAATCCTAAAAGACCCTCTCAAAAATCTACCTCTCCTCCTCTGTTGGTCCCAAAAATTATTTTTTTCATAGGAAGTTAAAGTATGATCTTTCAACCAAAGGATTTCACTTTGAATATGCTCCCCCGGGCAAATCCTCCTCTCGTTCCTCCTCTTTGAGCTCAAGCTCGGAAAGTGAAGGCTCTGAGGGGGAGATTCATGTGTTTAACACCACTCGCCCTTCCTTCGAATAAAAATCTACAAAACCTTTACAAGTAATATATCCACTATTAAGAGAGTGAAATGGTTCGCCTTTTGACCTCTTCTCCACTTCTTAATTTGTAGGACTAAGAGTCTCATAAGATGAAAGTTATCCTCTGACAGTGATGGTACTATCTATTGTTTAGATTAAGTTTACCTTTTATTTATATTTTTGGTTTTGACTATTGTGTTGCTAATCTCGTGATTTTTATTTTTCAGAGGTGTTGAACTTGAGGAAGAGCTGACTTGCCTCCTTCGGTTGAGGTGAGCTCATTGTTCCCGCTCTACACTGCAGAAGTCCCTTTTGCTAAGGAGCTTGAAGTTTCCAAGGAAGTTGCTCCTGTTGTCTCTCCAGCCACTCAGTTTGCTGATGAGCCAGAGGCTCTGAAGAAATCCACCCCAACTAGAGTTTTAATAATTCCCTATAGACCTCCAGCAGTTTCCATCACTCCTCCGAAAATCAAGAAGGTTTTTTAGCCCCTTCCATTGCCAAAGAGTTTCATTAGGTTATGGCAGGACCCAATCCACTTGAGATCCCAACTGCTGAGGCCTCTACCACTATTCCTATGGCTAGGGTCGACCCACCTACTTCGGTGATCTAAGAAGTCCATCACCCCCCGTCCACTCCAACTACTAAGGAAGTTAACACTCCTCTCCAAATAGAGGTGGAAATATTTGAAGGGCTTAGCCCCTTAGGAGCAGAGGTCACTTTTTGCTGGGAGCAAGTTCCTCATTCATCAGAAGGTACCACAAAGGTCTTGGGCTCTGCTACACTCAGTACTGAGGTTACCATTGCTACCTCCGAAGGTCATGTCCCCATGGTGTCCCCCTTAAGCACATCCTAACGGGTCACCCCAGCAACAACTTCTTCCCCTGGTCCTTCCACTCTAATTCTTAGGGTCAGAGCTTAAGCCTTCCTTCCCCTTTCTTTGTGCTCAACATTAGACTTAGTGTAAGTTTCCCCATTCTCCTTATTTTTTCCTTGTAACTCTTTTAGTTGTTTGGAATTTCTTATAACTTTAAACTCTCTATAGCAAAAGGTTGTCCACTAATGGGAATAAATACAAGCTGATCTTTTGATTGCTTGTGAGGAAGTCATGCAAGCACTTACACGCCACTCTTGGGTGGAGGAGTGTAAGAAGGTGGAATAAGCTAAGGTTGAGCTTTGGTTGGCCAAGGAAAAAGTTGAGGAGGCTACTTCTGAAGCTATCAAGGTTAGGGGAGAGATTGAGGCCTTGACCACTTCCACAAAGGAGTTGTAAGAGTCCTTTCAGGCTGAGTGGGACTCCTTAGAAGATTGGAAGGAGAAACTAGATCACACCTTAGAAAGGAAGGAATGACTCGCCAAAGAGTATGCTTGTGTCAAAAAGACTTTGGATTTTATATCTGTATAGGCCAATGCTTTAGAGTTTGACAGCCTAATCCTACTTGAAAATGTCCTGGTTTCTGAACATTTCAATCGCTTAAATTATAAGAACAATGTCACAGCTCTAGCCAAGGGGTATAACTTGGCCTTGTCTAAAATAAAGGCTTCCTTCCTTATGGTAATTGAGAAATTTCCTCCAATGCAATGGGAAGTGGGGGAGGACCATTAGGTTCCTCCTTTAAGCCAATATGTAGAGAGCCTGAACCCGATTCCAGCCAGCCTTCACACCACTAAGGGAGACCCACCTCTCCCTTTTGGATACACTTCTGTGGTTGAGGACTCTGATGGAGACACTCCTGGGGATGAAGCCACTTTTAATATAGACGTGCTTTCTGAAGCTGTTAATCCTTAGGGTGGCTCTTACTCCTTTTTCGTCTTTTTTTTTATCATTACTTGTAATTCCATTGTAAATTCAACATTAATAGAAAGGAAATTCATTTTATTCTTTCTATTTTTCCTTACTTTGTGGTTGTTATATTATTCATTTATTTTATATGTTGTTGGCTCATTACTCTTTTCTGAAGATATTTTTGCCTTAACAATTATTATTTATATGATCTTGCCCCCTTATTTGGGGAGCAATCCTTCCTTTAGCAGGGGCATTTTCCCCTTTCACTTTAGCGAATGATCTATCCTCCTCCTTGGGGATGCAGGGGAGGGGGTGTGGAACTTGCCTTAGTGACCTTCCTCCTTAGGGAAGGACCTTACATTAGTAAGGGTTTTACCCTCCTCCTTAGGGAGGGACCTTGCATTAGCAAGGGTTTTGACCTTCCTCCTTAGGGAAGGATTCTTCTTCAGTAGAGGTTTTACCATTCTTCTTGGGAAGGGACCTTGCCTTAGTAAGTGTTTTACCCTCCTCCTTAGGGGGGGACCTTACCTTAGTAAGGGTTTTTACCTTCCTCCTTGGGGAAGGAATCTACGTTAGCAGAGGTTTTATCCTCCTCCTTGGGGAGGGACCTTGCCTTAACTAGGGTTTTAACCTTCCTCCTTAGAGAAGAACTTTGCCTTGGTAAATATTTCACCCTCCTCCTTGGGGCGGGGCCCTGCCTTAATAGGGGCTTTTATGACTACCTTTTTTAAGTAGTTTTGAGCGGATTTGAGAGAATAAGGCACTCATTTTTACTTTCTTAATCACTAATAATACAATTTGAGATGTTGTAAATTCTAAGTATGCGAGATGTGCTCATCATTCATAGTTAAAAGTTTATAAGTGGCTCGTCCTATAACCTTTACTACCTTAAAATGACCTTCCCAGTTAAGTGCAAGCTTGCATGTGCTTTCTCTCTTACTTGTTGCTTCTAGGCTTCTCATGTCTCAGTCACCTTCTTCAAAGGTATTAGTTTTGACTTTTTTTTGTTGAAGTGGGAGGCTGTTTTGTTCTTATAATTTGTTAGGTTCATGAGAATGTATTCCCCTAGTACTTCTATCAGGTCCAAATCAATCCACCTTAAGACATCATTGATGGAATCTTCACAATATTTCACTATTCCACTCGATAATCCCATGTCAACTGGTATTACTACCTCGGTGCCATATGTTAAGCTGAATGAAGTCTCCCCTATAGGTTCTCTTGGTATGGTATAATAAGCCCACAAGACATGATGGAGCTCGTCCGACCAATTCCTACCATGACCTTCTAATCTTCTTTTGAGTCCTTGCATAAGGGTTCGATAAGTCACTTCTGCTTGCTCATTTGTCTAGGGATGGGAAACAGATGAAAAATGATGATTAATGTTCAACCCTAAACAAAACTCTCTCATCTTTATGTTGTCAAACTACTTTCCATTGTCGCTTATGAACTGGTAGATGCCAAATCTGCAGATGATGTTCTTCTAGAGAAATCGGATCACACTGTCGGCTGTTATAGTAGCTAAGGCTTTCGCTTCCACCCATTTAGTGAAATACTCAACTACTACTAAGAGAAATTTTCTCTGTCCGCTTGCCATGGGAAAAGGCCACACTATATTCATACCCTACTTAGAGAAAAGGCCATGTACTATGAATGGGCATTTATTCTATTATAAGGACTCTTTCCATTATAGTGAATCTTTGACAGGCTTGACACTTTTGGACCATTTTCATCACATCATCCTTATTGTGGGCCACTAATATCCATGTCTTATCACTTTGGATGCCAAGGATTTTGCTCTGATGTGCATCCCACAAGACAAGATCATTCAAGCATTTCCTGAAGTGCATATTTAGCCTCCGAGGGTGTGAGACATCTGAGCCAAGGTAAAGAGTAAACATGGTTGTACAGTTGTCTTTGATGGATCGAAACATACGCATTCCTCCTCTTAACCCATCTGGTCTCTTCGGGATCATCTAGTTCTTTGGTTTCCTCCAAATATGCCCGAATTGAGTCCATCTAACATGATCCGCTTTCTATGTCTAGGACCTCCTCCCCTTTTTTGATGCTAGGGGTCATCAGATTTCTTAAGAATTCTCTTCTATGCAGGCCTATTGGATTTTACACTGCTAACTTGCTAAGGTAATTAGCCCTCACATTCTCATTTCTAGGAATTTTAAGGAATTTCTCCCTCCTTTGTCTTGTACAACCCTTTGATGTGTCCTACCATTAACTGAGAATCAGTGTACACATTCAGGGTCTCTTCCTGGAGGTGATCAGCTAAGCTCAGGCCTTGAACCATAACCTTCTATTCTATAATATTATTAGCATTCCCAAATTCTAGCCTCAGGGCATACTTTAAAAGGACTCTATTTTCATTCTTTATCACTATGCCAGCTCTATTCCCTTATGTGCTTCTCTCTCCATCCACATACAGTCCCATATGGTCCTTTTCTCATGCTTTTGATCTTCTTCATCCTGAGTGTCCTAATTAGGGAAGAAACACTCAGAGATGAAGTTTACTATGGCTTGGGCTTTGATGGGTGCCCTCGAACGATATTAGAGACCATGTGCTTCGAAACACTCAGAGATGAAGTTTATTATGGTTTGCTTTGATGGGTTCCCTCGAACCATATTAGAGACCATGTGCTTCTAGTTCATGAACCATTTTAGCTTTCTGCCTTATGTTTCTGGCTTATGTAGAACTCTCTTGAGCGGTTGGTCTATCACTACTACTCCTTGGTGAGCCTCTAGATACACTTTAAATATCCTACAAGATGAAAACAAAGCATACAAAACCTTTTTAGTTTGCTTATAATTCAACTCCATCCCCTAAAGGACCTAATTAAAATAGTATATTAGCCTTTGTACTCCTCTTTCCTCTCTAAGTAGTACTAAGCTTGTAGCATATGGTGAGGCTGAAAAGTATATCAATAATTCTTCACCTAGGAGGGGCTTGCTTAGAAGTTGGTCCAATTCCAAGAAAGCTTTCAAGTCATCTAATGCCTTCTGGCAATACTCTATCCACTCAAAGCCTTCTCTTTTTCTCAATTTTCTGAAGAATGGTGGGTATTTCTCAACGGACTTTGACATGAACCTATTTAGCACCACCAATTTTCCTGTCAGCTTCTAGACCTTTTTGACATTTTTGGGTGGTGGCATATCCAGGATGGCTTGTACTTTATCTAGATTTTGCTCAATTCCCCTTTCGCTTACTTGGTATCCTAAGAATTTGCCCCCCTAGATGAAGAATGCACACTTCTCCAGGTTCAGTTTTAAACCATATTCATTCATCACTCGAAACACTTCCTGTAGATCCTTGATATGATCTTTGAATGTCTGGATCTTGATTATCATGTCATCCACATACGTTTCCAGATTCCTTCCTAGCTGATCCTTAAAGATCCTGTTAATCAACTATTGATACAAGGCCCCCAAATTTTTCAATTCGAAATGCATAGAGGTGTAATAATAAGTCCCCTTCTCTATGATGAAGGATGTTTTCTCCTCATCCTCTAGGTGCATCCAGATTTGATAGTACCCCTGTTTGGCATCCAATGAGAATAGATACCCATACCTTACTATAGAGTCCACCAGTTTATCTATCATAGTCAAAGGGTAAGAATCCTTTGGACATGCTTTGTTGAGGTCCATGAAATTTACACATATTTTGTAAGACCCATTAGACTTCTTTATTAAGACCACGTTAGCCAACTAGTCTGGATACCTCTCTAATAAAGCCAGTTTTCAGGAGTTTACTTCTTCATCAATGATAGCTTGTCTTTCTTCCCCAAAGCATCATTTCTTTTCTTTGACAGGCCGATATAAAGGGTCTACATTCAACTTGTGGGTCATAACCTCTAGTTTGATGCTAGGCATTTCTATGGATTCATAAGGGAATGTTGTTTTGTTATGGGCTAAGAAAACCTTGGCCTCCTCTTTGTTCTCCCCTAAGTGGCTGGCACTAAGCTTAAGGCATTTTTGAGGCACCATCTCCTCCATAAGGAAATCTTTTAACTTCTCAACCAGCTGAGTTCTTTGAGGGATCTCACTTTCATTCATCTGGACCATTCCTACTTCCTCAGCTTTAATGTGGATCATGGTCTGCCTATTCCTAGCAGGCTCTGTTATGATATCCACCTGTGAGACCCTGAATATGTCTAGAATTGTGCCAACAGTCAAAGGAATTCTGACTCTCCTTCTTTTATCATTCATATTAGCATCTAAGTCATACACCAAGGGCCTCCCCAGCAACACATTGTAAGCCATTGGGACCTTTACTACCATGAAGGTGGCTATCAAAGTAACTTCTTTTGGTTCTTTCCCCAATGTAAGGGGACTATAATGGTCCCTATAGTTAGGATTACTATCTAATCCAATGTTCAGATGATGTTTTCCGATTCTGTCAAGTCGAACTCTTCTATCCCGATTTTGTGAAGGTTATATCCAACAGTAAATTCACCAAACTTCTGTCATCTATAAAGACCTGTTGCACATTGTAATTGTTTATTATGGTTTTTATAACCACTGGGTCTAGCCTTGGCCTGTGGTGCCACACTTCTTCTTCTATTAGCCTTTTGGTTCTATTGAAGAATGCATACTTTGACTTTTCTTTTTTTTAGGATAGGGCCTTAGCTTGATTGCAACTTAGGGGGACTTTAAATGGTCCACCATTCAAGCAGACCGCATCTCCTATTGAACCTATCATTGGTGATGAGGGTTTTAGGCTTACCCTTATCCACTTAGTTTGTACTAGCCTAATCCTTTTTCACAAAGCCCTTGAGGTACCCCTGTTTTATAAGCCTTTCAATTTCCTCCATTAGGGTTCTTTATTCATTAGTGTCATGCCCATAGGTGGCATGGAATTTATAATATCAGGCATTATCCCTTTTGTCCAGATCTCCCCTCAGAGGCCTATGCTTCTGCCATATGTCTCTATTTTGAAATGAAATGAAAAATACTCCTGGGGCAACTACTAATAGGGTTAGCTTTGAAATTTCCAGAGTGCTTTTGGTCCCGCCTTTAGTTTTCTAAGCCCAAATAGTTGCCTCTGACTAGTTCGACCCCTCTTTCTTCTTAGTTTTCTTTTCGAGCTCTGTGACTGTCTCTTTTGCCTGTCGCTTGGCCAACTGGATATTCTTGTAAGCTTCATCTTGACGGATTTTATTTTTATGCAAAGGCCATGGCTGCTTCTAAAGTCTTCGGAGCTTTTCTGCTGAGGGTTTTAAAATATCTGTCATGGATAGTACCATTTTATAGGGCTTCCAGTGCTCTAAATTGATTGAGCCTAGTCACCTTTAAAGCTTCCCTGTTGAACCAAGCCAGATAGTCTCTTAGGGATTCCCCCTCCAATTGTTTGACCTGTTCTAGGGCTTGTATGGTTGTCTCAGAGGGTACACTCGACCCAAATTTCCTTAAGAAGCTCCTTGCCAGCTGCTCAAAGTTTGCAACACCCTTCGGTTCTAGCCCATCATACCACTTAACTGCTGGACCTTCTAAGGACCCTCTAAAGGCCTTGCATTTGATAGCATCACTCATGTAATACAACTCTATTGCGTGTTTATAATCCATCAAATAAGTTATAGGATCAACTGAACCATCATATTTTTTAATGTTAGATGCTTGAATTTGTCTAGCATGTGATATTTCGCGATGGTCGGTACAAAGGGCGATTTCAAGGCTAGCACTAGGATTAAATCTCCTGATATTATTCTCTTCTCATGGTATATTTCTTTCGCCAGTATCTTCCTTACCTCATCCCTAATTTCTTGAGGTATGTGCTGGTTTATGGCCTCCTGGACATCCGTCTATCCCACCTATGATGTGATCTTTCTAGTGATTCCCTCACATTACTTCCTCTTTGTTCACAATGGGAATGGGAGGCCACTAACATGGTCTGCCTTGAGGGTTCCTTAGTGCTACTTTCTAAGGATTTACTTCTCCTTCTATCCCTTCGAACATCATCTTCTCTCTCCCTTTTCAATCCTCTCTCTCTATATATGTGTATGTGTGTGTGTGTGTGGCTTTGCTCCCCTTTGTCCCTTCGGGCATTCTCCCCCATTACTTCCCTAATAATTGACCTTAACCTACTCGGCCCCCCAAACTCTCCTTCTCTTTCCACATTCCCCTCTTACCTAACTCTTACATCATCAGATTGAGACGTCTATTTACCCTTCTTCCATTAGCATCTTCTGGGTCTCTAAGGGGATTGAGGTCTTGTGGTGGGGTGTTTTCTAAGGTTTTTGAGGCTTTAAGTAAGGTGGTCAAGAGTTGAATGGTTTGGGGTAAGGCAACTTGCAGGTTAACAAGAGTAATTAGGGTAGGAGGTTGTATATCATTCTGAGGTGGAGCCATAAGTGGCATTTGGGTGAGGAAGCTTTGTAGGATTTGAGCAGGCGTTAGGTTTTTAGGTGTGGGTATCACAACAGTTGGGTTAGGTGGGTAGAGAAAAGTGCTGGCAACATTTCCAGGAGATGTATTGATAGTATATGTAGGTTATTTCTCCATATTTTCCCCCAAAACAAGCAACAACTGCAACTTGTGGCTAAAGAAATGAGGGATTTCTAGCAAAGGGATTACCTTAAGGACTGCGATAAATCGTTTCCCACAGATGGTGCCAGTTGATGGGTCTGAGCCCAATCAATAAGGTTGAATCCTCCAGGTAGGGCAAAACTGAATCAAGTGGGCTTTATAGAAAGGCCTGTAATCACAAAAGATCAATCAGATGGGGGCTAGGCGAGTTGCCTAACAAGAATCCATCGACGATCAAGTCAGTTATAGCTAGGGAGAAAGATATCCCTTAGGTCTTGACCTAAGAGTTTTACAGAGAAAATTAGGAAGAAGAAGATGATGATGAACCATTTCCTTAGGAGTGGAGGGTCTTATATAGGGCTTCCTTCTACGACTTCCCCAATGATCTAATGGCTGGTGAGGTTCCTTGCAAAGGAAGGCTACCGTTGGATCAAAGGGGGTACACTATACGGTAACATGGCAGACGATGATTGACTTGAGAGGAAAAATATCCTCTATTACCGGCACCTTTTAGTACCTTATCTAGCAGTGTACGTGGGAGGCAAGACCCTAAAAAATTTTTGTTGAGCCAGTAGACGCGCCCTTGTATCAGTGTACTATGACAGTTAGGGTAGTTTTTCCTTCTGTTCCAAGCAAGAACCCTTTTGGACCACCTTACAGCTGACATTGCTTTCGTCCGAGGTCCCCGGCCCAAAGGTCCTCGCTTTGGATCAAGTTACTTTCAGTCTTTCAATGCAATCCAACGACTCTTGGTTCGCGAATGGAGGTTCCTCCCTAATATTGGGCCCTGGTCAGGCTCTAAGCCTATTCTAGTTAAGTGGTTCGATTCTCCGAACCTCATCATTATGCATAAAAAAAATACTTTTTATGTAAATAAAATTTTTTATATCTATTTTGTTCTCTTATCTTTTCTATTACTCAATCAAAAAATTGTTAAATATTTCCTTGTTCTTAATTTTGAATTCATACCAATTTTTTATTTCTCATTCAATTTAATTTAGCTATAACTACTGGTAATAATATCTATTAAAAATATATATTATTTACATTTATAAAGTATTAGTTTCTTAAATTTAATTATATATTTTTTGATTTTATTTGTTACATTGCTTGTGATAAAAATTATAGATTGCATTTAAATTTTTTGAGTTTTTTTAACATGATATTGATAAATTTAGAATTTTCTTATGTACTTGAGTAGCATATTAATTTGTGTAAGTTGTATTACAATATTAAGTTTTTCCTATTTCATCATTAATAATATTAAATTTTTTATTTTAAAAAATAAGAAAACAAATTTAATTAATCATAATTTATTTATTTTTATTTAAGAATTCATTGCATTTTAAAATTTTCAAACATATAGGAATTTAAATTATTAAAAAAATTATTTATGTGAAGGGCCTTATTTTTTATTTTTTATGCTTGTCTAGAATTTGCGAAATACTGTAGTAAGCCATGCTTAAAAGCATTACCTTAATACTATAATAATTTGATGGTTGGAAATATTTTAATCCTTAACTTATCCAATAATTACTTAATCATTAACTCTGAGCAAATTTTAGGACATGAAAGCCAATTTCGATCAAAATCAAGATTGGAAGGAACAGTGGGAAGATGATTGGGAATGTCAATGATGAGTTCTCTGCTAAGAAGAAAATTGGAGAGCAACACAGAGAAAAAAATTAAACTGCAGTCGGTCACCATCTCTCAGTAAGTATGACTATGTGGAGAGGAATGACCTCAATTTTGAGCTTTGGAACTTGTATATTTTTACTTCTCAAGTTGTAAACTAAACTCAGTTGACAAAACAACAATTTTATACTATTTCAGTGAGTTTTAGGAGTTACCTCAAAAAAAAAAAAAAGAGTTTTAGGAGAATAAATAATATTTAATGTAGATGGAGTTTAATATTGAAATTGTGGTGAGATGGGATTTCAAAATATTCAATATTCAAGAGAAGGACTTCTCCATTGGAACAAAAAATAATGCATTTGCCAGGAGACGAAACAGGTCTCTTGATCGGAAGGCAATTACCCTAACCGTTGGATGTTTCAATTTTTTCGTAAATACTTGACACAAATTTTGAAAAAGAAAGTAAATATGCTGTGTCGAGTAGGATATTGAAATGAGCAAGTAAAATCTTCCTTCAGGAAGGAAAGACAAAAATTACGGAAAACAATTTCAAAGATTTATTTCTAATATGCCAAAATGACGGATTAAATAAATTGATTTTTCCCCATTTATCAACCTAGCGTTTGTAGTCCAACGGTTAGGATAATTGCCTTTCAAGCCTGGCAACGCAATAAGGTATCATTTATAAATCCAAAAAAAGGATAAAATTCAGTTACACAAACGTTGTCCATCACCATATC
>CAOJBK016072565.1:0-12865 GCA_948294925.1 Codiaeum variegatum | reverse complement strand
TGATCCATGAAGTAATCTCACATCGGGTCAATCCAATATTTGTCTCAACAAATATATATGCATTTCATTTGTATCTCATACACATATTCAACTCATGAATATCAAAATAAAATACATATTAATCTTAATTTATTATTATTCATATAATAATAATCGATTATGGATATTTAGAATAATCAATATACATTATTCATGGATATCATTATGATTATATTAATTAAACACGCAAAATAATATAATAATTATTTCATAAAGAAATCCAAAAGATAACAAAATGTGTCCATAAAATAATAGGCCTAGGGCACTATCACCAACAGTTGCATGTAAAGAAAAAAGCGTTACCTTAGGTAAAAGTTATTATTGCAAGTAAATTTAAAAAAATGTTGCCTTAACAAGGGTTGCACTAGATAAAAAACTATTGCCAAGTATAAACTGTTGCCTTTTCTGGCAACTGGAGGTGCATTTGGTCCAACAATGGCAACTTTTTTTTGGTGTTGCCTTTTGGTTTAAAAAGTGTTGCCATAGACCCCAAAGGTAATGGCCTAAATCCTAACAATTTCAAAAAGGTGAATCTATTGCCTTAAATACCTAATGCAACATAAAAATGGCCTAATACAATATTTTATCCTCATTGCATTAGGCCATTTATAGTGCAGTGGTTCCTAAACTGTTGGCTGAAGAGGCTTTGGATGCGGAAGGGGTTACTTTAAGAAAGTGGCAAATTGATCACATGTAAACAAGGTGCATTGTTTTTGCTTCCATGACTAAAGAGTTTTACAAGCAACATGAGCACATGGTTGAGGTCTCGAATATACTTGTTCACCTTAAAGACCTTTAAGGTGAACAAAGTAGAACCACTATGTTTGAGATATCTACGGAATTATTCCAGGCAAACATGCATGAGGGAGAGAATGTTTGGCTACATGTTCATATGATGATCAAGCCCATTGAGAAATTAAAGAACTTGGATTTCTCCATAGATGCTGACTTGTTCGCCTCAAAATATACTAACTAATAGAGACCGTAAGTATACAGACTATCATAACATAGGATGTGAACCTAAGGTCGTATCTAACATGGACCTCATATCAGTTTATTGGTTTATTTTAGAGAGTGCAAATAAAAGCAAAAGAATTTTGGTTTTGAAAATAAAGTAAGCAAATAATTCTAAAGAAAGAAAGTAAAGGATGTGATATGCAATGATATGAATGAGTCTAGAGATCTTAACAATCCATAATCCACTATCTATGAATTTAGGCAATTAGATAAGCCAATTATGCCAAACGATCAAAATTTAAAGCAATCATTCTATTAAAAGTTATTCTACTAGCTATCGTATTCATAGAAGTAACATAAAAAAACATGTATCAAATAATAGATTTAAGACTAAAACCTATATTCCTAATTTGTTTTAGAATCATAATTGAGCAGTTCCATGTTTAGATTCAACTCTTGCTCCATCACCCAAAACCTAAATAAAACTAATTAGTGCATTTGTAATTTGTTTATTAACTTTAAATCAATTCAATCAAGAAAAAGTTAAACACAAATTAAATAACTCAAATAATATCATTCATATCAAGATTATTTCCTGCTCAATCTTTAGAGAATGGAAATTTAGCTCATGGTTGGTTTAAATCTCAACAAATTAACATTGAAATCAATGGAAATCATGCTTAATCTCTTAACACACAAATTACCCAAAGAAAATTCAAATAAAAAAGTTTAAAAACCTCAATCAAAGTGTAGAAAATCATAATCTCCTTGGAGAAATTGAACTTCAATCTTGATTACAAGCAAAAAATCCAATGAAACCAAAGTAAAACTATGAAACTAAGATGAAATCTATGAAGGAATTGAGTCTAAACCGTAAAAATCAAAGAATTTATCTCTAAATTCTTAGTTTAATACGGTTAACAATCTCCCTTTCCAAAAATAAGTTTTAAACCCCTTTATATTGTATATCCTTAAAGGCCAAGGTAAAACTAAATTAAGTTTGGACAAAAATTCTAATAAAAAAGGAAATAAATTACTTAAATCTCATATTAAAAATTGGACTAGTAACAATGTCAGCATTGTAGGCTAATTTTAGGTAAAAAACATTTGATTTGGACGTTGTGGTATTGATAAGAGTTGTATATCTTTCTCTTAGATTTTTAACGGTACCTTAAGCACCTCAATTGAATTTCTGTAACTAAAGTTCTTCTCAAAATACTCCAAAGTGTCAAAGCTGATAAATTTTTATCACATCAGTCTAGCCCCATTACATTTGTGCATGGCCTGTGCATAAAGTATTCCACCCCATATGGATAAAGAAAATTTTCCAGAGAGTGGCAAGGCCCCATTCAGATTACTTTTTCAGCATTTTTTAATCTTACTTGCTCTAAAAATCCATCTTTAGATCCAATAACACCATATTTGCACAGATTCTTGATTTTCTCTAAAAACCACTTAACAAACATATTAAATGCAATTTTTGGATAAAATATACACTCAAATGTTAGGGAAAAATATATAAAATTATGCACAAAACAACTCCTCCACACTTAAGCTTTTACTTGTCCTCAAGCAAAATAGAATAATGACAATGATTAGATAACTTAACTCTCTCGATCAAGCTATGTAAAACAAATTTTTAAATTTCTAATCTAACTATTCAAATAAGTCAAGGTCAAAATTTACTTTATTAATTAACTATATTTTAAACTTAAAATCCAATTTCAACAATTTTAATGATATTATAGCATAACCAATCATCAAAATTCAAGTTAAATGAATAAGCAAACTTCTTTTTAAACAAAAAAATCTAAATCAGGCAAATAAAGGTTTTCATGCTTAGAAATTAACTTAATGTTTTTTAAAATAACACACATTTCATGCAAATTTAAACTTTAGGCACATGCACATTTTTTTCACTTTTCATTCATATTATGGAGCCTGACTTAACTAATTTCGTCATTAACCTTTTGATAATCCCCAGTTACTCAGCTTATCACATACATCAGTCGGCTATTAGCATTATTCATAATTCCTTTAGATTTGTTTTACTTTGCTAAAAACAGGAACCAGCGGAATATGTAATTATTTTCTAAGCTCCTGATTATTTTTTTTACTGCAAACTTTCCATTCATTAACAATACATGCATATTATATCAAAAAGATATCATTAAACTCCTAAAGATTGCTAAAGATATTTCACCAAAATCTTAACTTTGTAACATTCTAATCCATATGCTCAAATTTTTAACAAGAACTTCAAATTTTAATCACACCATAATATAAAAAAAACTCTTTACTTTTAAATTCTAAACTTAAAATTCAACAATTAACTAAGGTATGTTGAAAACAGGAAACAGCGGAATATTTAATTATGATTTGCAAAATTTGTATGTTTAAAAATAAAACTAAAAATGTGTTTTTAAATTGAGGCGCAAGGGGAAATTTTCATAACGTACAGTCCTATGCCTACTAAGTTTAACTCATGCCAAATTATAAATTTTGAAACTTGAGAAACAGTAAGGTGCACGGGACATAAGGGTTTTGGCATGCCCCCATGCCTATATGGTTTTAACCTATGCCATGTACTATTTCTCTAAAAACTTAAGGCACAAACCAAATTTCAACTCTTTCAACTTACCACCCTCTTTAGCTCATAATTTAGCTCCTTAAACTTAAAAATTCTTGTAAAAGCAAAACAAAAACACATATACCTATGCATTATCTCTTGACACTTAAATTAAACCAGTGGGTTACTTCCCACCTAATGCTTCTTTAATGCCATCTTAGCTAGACGTTGAGATAGGATTAACCTACTTCAGATGCATTAAGCCTCTCATCATATAACCCAAATTTATTAAATTTAAAATAAGACGTTAAATGAGTTCCATTCCACCATTGTTTGAAACTCATAAGGTAAGAATCCACACTAGATTTGCGTAATTAAACAACATTACCCTTTGTTTTCACAATTTTATTCCTTTTGTTACCTTTTTTTCCTCTTTTTAGCTTGCCATTGCTTTGGCATCCATTCTTACCTTCAAGCTTTGGTGTGCTTACTAACTCTTAAGCTAGTTCATGCATTGCCACAATCAAAGGAAAAATTTCAGCTTGATCATAAGGTTCATGCTTCATAATTTCCTGTATAACACAAATCTGCAAAGAAATGTTATTAACCATATAAATTTTATCATTTGACGATTTAGAGTCAATAATGGTTTCACACAATTTAGCCTCTTGACATGCAATAATGTGTGCATAATTCTTTGGTAATTGAAATACAATATGATCATTACCCACTCTTAGGGTCAATTTTCACTCTTAGACATCTATGATAGCTCTAGTAGTTTCTAAGAACAGTCTTCCTAAGATAAGTGAGTTCTCAACACTTTCATCTAACTCAATCACCACAAAATCAACTGGAAAGATAAATTTACCAACCTTAACCCAAAACGTCCTCAACTACTCCTTTTGGGTGAATAAAATATTTATTAGTTAGTTCAATGATGAGATGTGCTGGTTTAAGTTATCTTAAACCTAAAACCTTAAAAACTTTAAGGGGCATAATACTAACACTTGCCCCTAAATCAGTTAATGCTTTCTCAATATTTAAGCTACCTAAGAGACAATGAAAAGTAAAACTCCCTAAATCGTTAAGCTTTTGAGGTAGCTTAGCAATATTGTAAGAGCACTCCTCAGATAATTGCACCATAAACACCTCCTCGAACTTCTCCTTTTTCTCACGTAGCTCCTTCAATGTTTTCACATACTTTAACATCTACATCAAATATTTTACCAAAGGTAAATTTATATGTAATTGATTAAAAAGAGTTAGGACCTTACTTAGCTAGATGTCCAGTTGTCTTTGCATTAAACGTGCAAGAAACAAAATAGGAGGTGCACACTTAGATAACTAAAATTTTGAATCTATGCACTCTTCCTTCTTTTCAACAAACTTCACTTTCTCTACCTCAACCTCTGTCATTGCCTCCTCTTTCTCGTCATAATCCCATCAAACGACATAAATAGCCTTAGCCTATTAAGTTTGGCTAGGCAACCTACCCATTTGATTCATTTACAATTGGGTAGCCATTTGGCCAACTTAAATCTTAATTCTCTTTACTTATGCCTCAAATGAATCTAGTATTCTATTTGTGGACTCTAGAGCTTGGGTACTAGCTTGAATAAAGGCGTTCAGGCTAGTTTCAATGATAGACAAACTTTTTTCAAAGTTAAAAGCATCACCTTAGTGTAGTTATTGAAATTGTCGTTGTTGGTTATTGTTCCTCCAACCAAATTTGGGATGATTTCTCCAACCCATATTATATGTATTACAATAAGGATTTTTTTTAGAACCCTTGGTTGGAATCCATCTAAGACTTGAGCTTCCTCTAGCTCACTTGAAACATGATCAAAACTTGAATCTAGTCTTCTATTTATGGACTTTAGAGCTTAGGTACTAGCTTGAATAAAAGAATTTAAGCTAGATTCAATAATAGAAACCTTTTTTCAAAGTTAAAAGCACCACCTTGGTGTTGTTATTCAAATTGTTCCAGTTGGTTGTTGTTTCTCTAACCAAAATTGGGATGATTTCTCCAACCCAGATTATATGTAATAGAATAAGGATTTTTTTGGAACCATTGGTTGGAATCCATCTAAGACTTGAGCTTCCTCTAGCACACTTGAAACATGATCAAAATTGGAAGGATAAACATTCACACTATGTATAAAGATACCACATACTCCACACATTTATTGAACTTGAATGGGTGAATTCCCATTCATTTTCAGTACCTCAACTTAGCGAGTTAATTCAACAATTTGCATTACTATATTTTTGCTATGTGATACCTCATGTGCAATAGCTTACCTACCCCTCACACTCTTTTACTAGGAATTAGTTCCAAACATTTCAAATAATTGAATGACTTCATCAGGGGTCACCTCACTCATAGAACCTCTAGTTGCATTATCCATTATTCCTTGACTTTGATAAGTAAGTCCATCATAAAAGAATTAATTTGGTATTGTCAAGGGATAATGATGATGTGGGAACTGAATTTGCAACAGTTCAAGGCATTCCCATCCTCATGGAAAGGCACTTCTTCCATCTGAGTAAAAGTAGCTATCTTTGTACGCAAGTCAGTAGTCTTTTGGTGGGAGAAAAATTTTTGCATGAACTTAGAATAAACCCCATCCTACGTAGTCAAAGAATTTAGAGGAAAAATCATCAACCAAGTTTAAGTAGCATCCTTCAATGTGTAGGGAAAGCACCTCACCCAAAGTTGATCCTCAGTCAAACCTTGAAGAGGAATGGTCTGAATAATTGAATAAAAATCCCTAATAAAGTTCAAAGGATCCTCATTTTCCAGTCTATAGAATGATGGAAACATATTATAGTGAATAGATTAAGCTCATAATTTCAAAATGTCATGTCTAAATGGATGCAAGATGTAGTCGCCCCAATGAACAACTTAGCAAAGTCTTTCATTAATCGTCTTAGATCCCCTATGATTTTTGGTGGGTTAATAATCACTAGAACTTTCTCTCTATTTTCTACTCCAATCCTATGCACGTTGTCAATAAAAGGAAGAATATATGCTTCAAGAGATCTCCTTTTAGTCATAAAATATGGAAAAGAAATAGAAAAAAATAAAAGCAATAAACTAAAATTAAAAATGTTCACAAGATACAAATAAACAACACCTAGCTAGTTCCTCCAACAATGATGCCAAAAACTTGTTCGCCTCAGAATATATTAACTAATAATGATCATAAGTATATAAGCTATCATAGCATAGGATGTGAACCTAAAGTCGAGTATTTTGGTTTCGAAAATAAAGTAAACAAATAATTCTAAAGTAAGAAAGTATAGGATATGATATGTAATGATATGAATGAGTTTAGAGATCTTGACAATCCATAATCCATCATTTATGAATTTAAGCAATTGGGTACATCGATTATGCCAAACGATCCAAATTTAATGCAATCATTCAATTAGAACTTATTCTACTAGTTATAAAAATCATAGAAGTAATCTAAAGAAAACATGCATCAAATAATATATTTAAGACTAAAACTTGTATTCCTAATTTGTTTTGGAATCTTAATTGAATAGTTCCAGGTTTAAAAGTCCACACTCGCTGCTTCACCCAAACCCTAAATTAAACTAATTAGTGCATAAGTAATTTATTTATTAACTTTAAATCAATTCAATCAAGCAAGGATTAAAGACAAATCAAATAACCCAATTACTATCATTCATATCAAGATTACTACATGATCAATCTCTAGATAATGAAATTTAGCTTATGGTTGGTTTAAATCTCAACAACTTAATAGTGAAATCAATGGAAATCATGCTTAATATCTTAACATGCAAATAACCTAAAGAAAATTCAAATTAAAAAAAAAAGTTAAGATTAGAAACCTCAATCAAAGTGCAGAACATCCCAATCTCCTTAGAGAAATTCAACATCAATCTTGATTACTAGCCAAAAATCCAATGAAATCAAAGTAAAACTATGAAACTAAGATGAAATCTATGAAGGAATTAAGTCTAAACCCTAAAAATTAAAGAATCTATCTTGAAATTCTATATTTAATACGGCTAAGAATCTCCCTCTCCAAAAATAAGTTTTAAAACCCTTTATATTATAGCTTTAAGCGTTGTGGTAAAACTAAATTAAGTTTGGACAAGAATTCTAATAAAAATAGAAACATCACTTAAAACTCGTACTAAAAACTAGACTAGCAATAATATCTTTATTACGGCTGATTTTTTGCCAAAAAATGTAAAATGTATAGTGGTCTTCTAAAGAGCTGTAGATCTTTCTCTTATATTTCCAACAGTACCTTATTCACCTCATTCAGACATCTGTAACTCCAGTTATGCTCAAAATACTACAAAGTGTCAAAGTTGTCATATTTTTGTCGCATCAGCACAGCCCCATTAGATTTGTGCACAACCCATACATAAAGTATTCTGCCCCATACAAATAAAGAAAATTTTCCAGAGATTGGCACGACCCTATATGGATTGGCACGACCCCGTATGGATTAATTTTTCATCATTCTTCAATCCTGCTTGCTCTAGAACTCTGTGTTTTGATCCAATAACACCGTATTTGCATAGATTCTTAATTTTCTTTAAAAACCACTTAACAAACACATTAAATCCAAATTTTGGATTAAAAATAAACTCAAATGTATAAAATTATGCCCAAAATACGACCTTTAAACGGATTTGATCCTATAACCTCTTCTTGAATTGTTTAATAATTTCATTATAAACTTCCATATGAATAAGATTAAATGTAGCCTTGTTGAATTACACAATAGTCTAGTCACAACTCAAAAGGACGTGGAAGGTGGTAAGGGTAATGGAGTCATTCTTGTGGCATCTTCTTCTAGTGGGACTAAGAAAAATAAGAAAAATAAGAACAAGGCTGCCTAACCCAAACACATGGGTAGTGCAAATAAGGCTAAGGGCAAGTCCATAGGAGAAGCTTCTGAAGGCAAAGGAAAGTTTTTTCCATTATGATGAGACTGGACATTGAAAGATAAATTTCCTAAGGTTTTTAGTGTCCCTTAAAGGCAAGAAGAAAAATAAGAACAAACCTTTTGATGGTGTGTCTTTTAATTGTTTTATTTCTAATGTTCCTTATAGTTCATCAGTTGCTTGGATACTTAATAGTGGTGCAAGTTCTCACATTTATACTTTTATATAGGTACTAATAAGTGAAAAAGGCTTGGATAAAGGGGAAGTGATATTAAAGCTAGGTAATGGAGTAAGTGTTACAACCAAAGCTATAGGATACACTTCTATTGATCTTGTTGATCACATTTTGTTATTGAAAGATATATTATATATTCCTAATGCTTTTATGAACATTATATCTGTAACTAGTTTCACTAGTATGGGTGATAAACTCTTATTTAAGAAATATATTTGTGAAATCTATTTTGGAAATAGAATTGTTAGCATGGGATATGTACTTCATGGTATATATTATTTGATAATGGAAATAACAAAATATATCTAAGAAAACTCATATTAATGCCATGATTAAACTCAACTCTAATTTGAAAATAATTTGGCATCTTAGACTTGGTCATATATCCGAGGAAAGGATTCTAAAGTTGGAGAAAATGGGAATCATAAACCATATGGGAAGTAAACCTACTCCAACTTATGAGTCTTCTATCCAAGGTAAAATGACTAGGTCAACCTTTATTAGACAAGGAGAAAGGGCCAAAGAAATTTTAGAAATCATACATAGTGATGTATGTGGACCATCAGTTAAATGGATAGAGGAGGGTATTTATTTTTCATTACATTTACATATGGCCTTTTAAGGTTAGGGTATGCTTATTTGATAAAATATAAGCATGAGTCATTTCAAATGTTCAAAGAATTCATGCAAGAAGTTGAAAAAAAATCAGAAAAAGTATTAAAACTCTTCAATCTGACCGAGGAAGTGAATACTTAAGTACGGAGTTTAAAGACTTCTTAAAGGAATATGGCATAATATCACAGTTGACTCCTCCCAGAATGCCATAGTTGAATGGTGTTTATGAAAAAGAGAAATTATACCCTATTGAATATGGTGCGATCAATGATGAGCCATAGTTGACATCCCTATCTCCTTATAGGGATACACATTTGAGACAACTTCTTACATCCTTAATAGAGTCCCTTGAAAAGTTATTCCTACCATTCCATATGAGATATGAAATTGTAGAAAACCAAGTCTTATGCATGATAAGATTTGGAAGTGTCTAGCACATATTAAAAAGCTAGGAACATAAAATTAGAAGAGAGATATATTAAAGGAAGGTTTGTTGGATATCCTACAGGTGATTTAAAATATTTCTTTTATCTTCCGACAGAGCAAAAATTTATTATTAGCAGGGATGTCATTTTTTTTTAGAAAGAGTTTCTTCAAGAAGGTGGCAAAGGTAGGGAGATAATCTTAGATGAGGTGCATCTGAAGAGATCCAACAAAATGATCAAATGGAAATTGATCAACCTCAAGAGCCAAATTCAATTGACAATGTACCCATACAAATGCCTCAGAGATTGAGTAGAGTATCTCGTCTTCCAGAGATATACAAAATTCTTCATAGGAATGTATAAGGGTTGTTCATTCATGAAGAAGTTGATCAAGGTGTTGATCCTACTACATAGAAGAAAGCTATATCATATAAGGATTCTTCTAAATGGCTAGAGGCTATGAAAGCTAAAATGGATTCCATGTATGCTAACCAAGTCTAGGAACTTGTGGATCCACTTGACCGTATTGTACCCATAGGGAATAAATAGGACATCAAAAGAAAGATTGGAATAGATGGAAATGTGGAAACGTTTAAGGCAAGTCTTATAGCGGAAGGGTTTTGCCAAAGGGAAGGGGTTGACTATAAGGAAACCTTTTCTCTTGTAGCCATGCTTAAATCCATTAGGATTTTATTAGCCACAGCTATACACTGCTTTCCTAAATGGAAACATTGAGGAAAACATTTTCATGGAATAACCTAAAGGTTTTGATTCTAAAGATAGTTACAAAGTGTGCAAGCTTAAGTGATCCATTTATGGTCTTAAGAAAACTCCGGGGCTTTAGGAATTGTCATTTTGATAAGGCAATCAAATCGTTTGATTTCATCAGGAAAAAAAAGATGAACCATATGTGTACAAAAAGGTTAATGGAAGCATACTTACATTTCTTATACTCTATATGGATAACATATTATTAATTGGACATTGGAATGCTCACAAGTGTAAAACTGTGGTTATTCTTAAAATTCTCCATGAAAGACTTAAGAGAATCCATCTACATTCTAATTTGCATATAAATAGATAGATTGAACATAATGTTAGGGTTAATGTTAGGGTTTTCCTAAAATCAATACTTGGATAGGTTGTTAAAGTGGTTTAACATGCTGGATTCCAAGAAAAGATTATTACTTATGAGGCACGGTATCCACCTTTCCAAGGCAATGTCCCTAATGAAGCCTAAAGAAAGGGAACATATGGCCAAAATTCTATATGTTTTGACAATTAGAAGCTCAATGTATGCTATGCAGTATACTAGGCATGATATTGTATATGTTGTTAGTGTGATTAGAAGAATTCAATCTAATATAGGATTAGATCACTAGAGTGAAGTCAAAGATATCATTAAGTACTTGAAAAGGAATAAGGATTTAGTTTTGACATATAAAAGAGGTGACTTGAGGATAGATTATTTTGCTGATTCTGACTTCCAGTCGGATGTTGATGATAGAAAGTCTACCATAGATTTGTATTTACTTGTAATTGAGAAGCACTATGTAGGAAGAGTTCTAAACAATCAACCATTGTAAACTCCACTATAGAAGCTAAGTACATTATTGCATTGGATGCCGCAAAGGAAGTTGTTTGGGTTCGAATGTTCATGAAAGAACTAGATGTGGTTCCTTCTATTCGGTCGCCCATTTCTCTCCACATCGATAATAATGGAGCCATTACTCAGGAAAAGGAAGCCAAGTCTCATGAGAAATCCAAACACATATAAAGGAAATATCATATTATCAGAGAGATCGTTGGGAGAGACCATGTATCCATGCAGAAAATTGCATCATCTGAAAACATAGCATATCCATTGACTAAAGTTATGAGTCAATAGCATTTAGATTTTCATCTTGAGAAGATGGGTCTTAAATACTATATCGATTGGCTCTAGATTAGCTCTAGTGCAAGTGGGAGATTGTTAGAGATGCATGCCCTAAAGCTATATACATTGTGTGTGTTTGTAATAATAATTATCAAATGGAAAATATATATATATATATATATCATTTAATGAATTATTCATTTTAGTGTTTAAATGTATATATGTTCCATAAGTTATATGTAAGTGAATCTATTCTCAAAGATTTTGAGAATATGAGTGATCGATTCTTTTTTGTCATATACATTAAAGAATCGGTCACTCATAAGACTATTGGTTGGAACGTCATTAATTCGAAAGACCATCACTTCTATTCTCATCTATAATAAGTATGAGATACTTGTTGGTATGGAGGTAGTGATGCTAGAGTTATATGCCCTAGAGTATGTAGTTTGTATATATATTTATAATCTTAATCCCATTATGGCTTTTAGTATATATGTTTCATTTAATGATTGCTTTCATTTTAGTGTTTAATGTATATATGTTCCTTAAGTCTTATGTAGGAGAATCTATTCTCGAAGAGTTTGGTAATATGAAGACAAATTCTCTTCGCCATAAACTTTAAAGTAAGTTCATGATCATAGGATTATTGGTAGGAACATCATTAATCTAGAAAGATCATCACCTCTATTGCCATCCATGACTAGTATGAGATACTTATTAGTATTGAGGTAGTGAGTCTCATATTACAGACATTTGATGATGTGACAACACGTGGACATGCTTTTGTGATGAGTACGTCGAATAGTGACATTAGATGATAGATACATGGATTTTATCCGTTAGTCAATATCTTATCATCTAGATCATAATTGTGCATATAATCCTTAAACTTGACGTGACATGTTATCTGGGATATTAGAGGCTATGGTTTGTTACTGCTTACATACCGATGTTATCTAAGTATTGGTATATGGTATGTGGTGGCCATAATCAGTGATATGTTGAGATAAGGGATCTCCATGTAAGGATTTAATAACTTGGGTAAACAAAGAAGGAATCCTATGACTTATGGTTGTTCTTAATACTCAAATCCACAGCTAAAGTAGTTAAAATTCACTAGAAAGAGTTTTTAGTATGAATCAGTTGATCGAGAATTGAACTGGATATAAGTCATATGATCTGGCATATAGGATTTGACTATTACATAACCC
>CAOJBK016072508.1:0-18528 GCA_948294925.1 Codiaeum variegatum | reverse complement strand
AAACGAAAATTCCATTGGGGTGAATTTCTAGTGGGTCGATTGAAATCTTACAAATGAACAACTCTTATTTATCGAATCCTACAAGCTACGCATTGTCTTTCTAAGGTTTCAATTTTTACAAGTGAGCAACTCTTCTCATCAAAACTCTTATGAGATTCAATCTATAGGCTCCTAATGTGTCCATCTGCAAGCTACGCATTGTCTTTCTAGGTCTTTCACATTAGCTATGTCAAACCCATCGGACCAGTGAGTATGACAATTTGTACATCATACAACTCAGGTAAACATTGTCGTTCTTGTCATACAATGTATCTCATACTCACAACATCAAATGCTTTACAATGACATCAAGAAAATAAGTTCAGAAACATGTTTTCAAGATTCATTGCTCCAATGGAGAGCCTTGACTTAATAATTAGTTTGGAAGATTTTAGACCTTATTAATTAGTCTCACCATTAATTAATTAATCCATTTTACATGCATCTCATGCTTGATATATATCTCATACATATCTCATAAATGGGCAATCAATAAACATAGGCATGATCATGGACTTATCACTACATACAAGAAATTTATTGGGTCGGTAAAAAATTTTATAGGGTTGGTAAACAGTGTTACCAACCCCAGAATTTAATTTACTGACCTAAAAATTGGGTCAGTATTTCTTCCGTCACAAAATTAAATATTACCGACCAAATTAATTGGGTCAGTAATTACTGACACATTTTTTGGTCTGTAAAATAAAATATTAGGTCGGTAATATTTTTAATTAATTACCGACCCATTACCGACAAAAAAAATGTGTCAGTAATTATGGACGTATTTTTTTGGTCATAAAATAAAGTATTGGGTCAGAATATTTTTCATTAAT
Organism: Codiaeum variegatum; assembly: GCA_948294925.1. NCBI lineage: Eukaryota > Viridiplantae > Streptophyta > Magnoliopsida > Malpighiales > Euphorbiaceae > Codiaeum > Codiaeum variegatum. Next base: position 17,653 of record CAOJBK016072508.1, on the reverse strand, counting down.
TAGCGACCCATTACCGACCAAAAAAATGCGTCATTAATTTACCGACTCATTTCTGACCAAAATATTGCGTCACTAATTTACTAACCAAATAAAATGGGTCACTAATTAGTTCACAAATACTGAAATTTTTTATTTAATAATTATGTAACTAATTATGTCATTAATAACAACAATAATACCTACAGCCAAATATTCAACTTATTGAAAAAGAATTGCTCCAAGCAATGGAATGAGGAGTGTTAAGGAGCCTTCAATCAAATTAAGAAGTATCTTCTAATCCACCAATCCTACAGCTTCCTTGGCCTTGTTAACCTTTACTGCTCTATTTAACTGTCACTGAAGAAGCCATGGGAGCAATGCTGGCTCAGAAATCTCCAAACTCACAAAAAGAGAATGTTATCTATTACTTGAGTAAGAGAATGCTAACACACGAACTTAAGTACAAGAACATTGAGAAGCTCTACCTAGCTCTGGTATAGGTTTGCCATAAACTGAGACATTATCTAGAGGCATACATCATACATGAGATCACTAATCAAAGTCCCCTTAAGTACCTTATTGAAAAGCGCATCTTAGTCAACAAGATGGCTCTGGATGGTAGTCCTCACAGCCTCTGACCTCAAGTACATTTAGAGAAAGTTTATCAAAGGCAGTGTCATCATTGATCAATTGGTTTCTGCCCAACTAATGATAATTAGGAAGAACCTGAATTTCCTGACGAAGACATACTATTCTTAGAAACTGAAATATGGAAAATGTACTTTGATGGGGTCGTCAACAATAAAGGTCATGGCGCTTAATTGGTGTTCCTTACACCCATCGAAACATACTTACCTTAGCAATCAAACTAGACTTTGATGTAACCAAGAACGAAGCTGAATATGAAGCGTACATATCTGGACTTGAAGTAGCCCTTCAGATAGGCATCAAGAACTTAGAGGTCTACGGTGATTCCTACTTAATCATTTCAAAAGCCTTAAGAAGGTGGAAAATCAAAGAGGAGCGGTTGGTTTCTTACCATAAGTGCCTCAAAGAATTAGCAAATACATTCGACACATTATCATTCAACTACCTTCCAAGGACTTAAAATAGATTCGTCGGTTCACTGGCCACCCTAGTATCAATGATAGAGACAAGTGATGGGTTCATTATTTTTCCTATCTCTATAAGCATCAAACGTCAACCGAACTTTCATACTCACTCCATGGTATTGGGGCATCTATACTTATCTCACCAAAGGTGAATATCCTAAAGGCGCCTCCAAATCAGAACAGAGGACTCTTACACAACTGGCTAGCGGATACATCCCCAGAGATGACATCCTCTACAGAAATATAGTAAATGGCATTCATCTCAGATGTGTCTCAACTGAAGAGGCAAACCATAACATGGAAGAAATCAACAGACAACACACATATGAATTGTTGGGCCTTATCGAGAAAAATCATGAACCAAGGTTACTACGGCTCACCATGAACAACAATTGTGCAGAATATGCTAAAAAGTGTCCAAAATTCCAAGAGTATGCAAAGCTCCAGAAGTTTCCTTCCTCACTTCTCAATCCAATCTCCACACCATGGCCATTTGCTGTTTGGGGCATAAATGTCATTAGAAAATTCTAACCCAAGTCATCTGCAACCCATGAATACATTTTGGTTGCCAGAGATTATTTCACCAAGTGGGTTAAAGTTGCACCCTATCAAGTACTGGATTTCAAGAAGGTGGCCCAATTCATCAAAACTAACATCATCGTAAGATATGGTGTCCACATGAAATCATTTCTAACAACAGCTCCCACTTCCAAAAAGAGGTAGTCAATCTCCTGAAAAAAGAAAAGATTGAGCATCATAGGTCTTCTCCATACAAATCTCAAACTAATGGCGCAGTCGAAGCCAACAACAAAGCACTAAAAAACATGCTTTAGAAAATGATTAGTAATCATAGAGGTTGTCACCTACATCTGCCGACTGCCCTCGTTGGGTACAAAACTACATACAAGTCTGCCACTAAAGCTACACCATACTCTCTCATGTATGGAATGGAAGCATTCCTCTCCATATAGTTAGAAATTCAAATAGCTAGAGTTTTCCTAGAAGCTCAGATCTCTGAACTCGATTGTCAACAAGCCTACTTCGATCAGCTCAATGCAATTGATGAGAAGAGAATGAAAGCACTCCACCATACATAAAACTACCAAATTAGACTGGTAATGCATTTCAATAATCGAGTTTGAAGTCGCAATCTTCAAGAGGGTGACTTAGTTCTCAAAGAGATCACATATGTGATACATGACCCTCGAGGGAAATTCGGACCTCCTTGGAATGGCCCTTACATCATCAAGAAGATCATAATAGGCAGAGGCATCATCCTAATGGATGTCAACGACAATGAGTTTAGCCATCCAACCAACCTTAGTCAACTCAAGAAATATTACATATAATGTTCTTGTTGTTCGAGCATGCATTTAGGCATCATTACCAAATAAGAACTATGTGGACCTGATTCTCCAAAATCATAATGTACTTCAATTTTCAAATTATCTTTTGTAAGGAGATACGTAGGCAACCCTCATTCGATACAACCCAAATCATTCAATAAAAATCAATGTTTCATTCTCATTCACATTTGTGCTCTTTAACATTACATGCGAGAGTTAGAAGGAACAAATAAAAACAAATCAAAAAAAGATGGAAACATTACAAAAAATTAATTATTTACCGACCCAATTTTTTGGTTGGAAAATGCGAGTATTGGGTCAGTAAATAGGTTTACCGACCCAATATTTTCACTTACCAACCAAAACATTGGGTAAGTATTTCTCTCAACACAAAATTAAAGGTTATTGACCAAAATTTATTGTGTCACTAATTACTGATATATTTTTTGGCCGGTAAATAAAAATATTGGGTTGGTAAGTTATTTTGAAAAAATTCATTTCGTTAACAAATAATTACCGACCAAAATTTTGAAAAGTAATTTACCGACTGCATTGTGAAAATTTTTTATTTGACCTGAATCAACATTTTTACTAAAACTGTGATTTTTTTTATTTAACCTGAAACATTTTAAATTAGATGCACCTATTTCTCAAAATTTTCACCAATAATTATAATATTCAAAAGTATCATCACATCATAAATTAATATCCATGTTTTAAAAGTATCATAATATCTTATACATAAGCATTCATAAAATCTATAAATTACTAATAATAATATCAGTTATAAAATCCCATATAAATGCTTCAATCATTAAAAAGACTACAAAATTAATTCCAACAGAATACAAAACCAGCAAATAGAAAAAAAATATAACCTGAAATCAGCTTTACAAATGTTAATTTACTATACAAAACCACCAACCGATATTAATCTATGCACAATTCTATGTCATTTTCCAAAACATACTTCACAAGCATTTGGCATCACTGTAAAAAAAGACCCCAACAACCATCCAAACTTTATAAAATAATCTCATTATCTGAGGTTAAGATGGTTTTAATGCTCCACCTTCCATCAAGTAGCCTTGTTTTCAACCTTATACATACAAATTTTCCTTTCTGACCTGCATAAGAGTTGCAATTTTAAAAAGATACCAAAACTAGGAAAACCTTATTTAAAGGAGAAGAAGAAAACAACATTAACTATAAAAAATTAATTCTTGAACTTTCTCTCGATTGATGGAGATTCTAATACATTCAGATTATCGCAATGAGTGAATTTCATTATGAGTTCATAAAAATCAAAGAGTTTATGAACTCATAATGTGCAATTACCCTTTATAAACAACTAACATCTATAACAACACAAAAGACCCATTGAAATCACCTTTTTTGTGAATGATATGCAACTTGAGAAGTAAAACTTCATTTTAAATGAAATGTTAACCTGAGATATTACACAGGAGGTGAGCAAATGTGCTTGCAACATACTGCTTAACAACAACCAGGGCAACCTAAAACCATAGAGGATTAATCAGTACACTAAATTCCATTCTTGAATGTATCAATGGAAGAGGAATGAAATATGGAGATTGTTATAAAGTGCAACATTGAAATTCAAAGAACAACCTCCACAGCATAATCAGGAAGAAAAGCCTCAAGTAGAACTTCATTAATTAGGAGTACATCTCTCTATATATTTCCTGCATCTAACAAGATATTTCAACAAATTAGATGGGAAGCTACCAAATCAGATAGAAATAGCAACCAAAATTTATTAAACTGAATCAAGTTATTTTGGCCATTTACTAATCATTAAGGGCCTACTCTAAAAGGACATCCTTTCTTCAACATTATAATAATATTTCCTATATAGATAACTTATTGATGTAGATGTGGGCAAGATGAAAACTAGTTTTATCCACCATGATTTTGGTGAGAATAGTTATTTTACATATCAGGCACAAAAATAAAACTTCCACTTACCATAATAGCCAAACCAAGCAGTATAAACAATGTGGAAAAGCTTAAAAGATGTTCTTATTTTAGTAAAGCACTACAGAATAGAGATTCCAAGCTGAAAGATACTTGGTTCCACAAGTATGAAATATAGGTGTGAACTAAGAAGAAGATTTGGAACATAATTTTAGAAAGTAGTTAGAAGAAATCACAAGCAAAGTGGAGCAATATAATACTGAAGGACATGATCCTAAAAGAACACAACAACATATGCCAGTTGCATAACATAATGAAAGTGTTTGAATCCTACAATAGAAGGTTACATCATATTCCCCAAATGCATGTTGCAAAGTGTATTGATTTCTTGATGAATGAAATCTTGAGAAAGATGAGGATTTAAGAGTGAAAACTAAAAGAAAACATACTGAATAGTAATATAGCAACTAACATTTTCCATGCAAAATTTATGTGCACCAAGAGATTATGTGTTAGAAGATGCATAGTAATTATATAGAACATCCAAGAACTTTGTGACAGAAATAGGTTCCTTTATGTATTGCTTAGTTATTTCAAAATGCCTAAAGCAACAAATGCCAATCAGTTATATGAGCAAACTACTGTTATGCAAAATTTCAGCTGAAGAACCAATTTTCATCAAGGCATATATTGTAAAACCCAATGCACATCTTAAATTACTGGGTAATCAAGTCTTGAGAAAGTTTAATTAATTGCTTTTTCGAGTTGAGAAATATTACCTGATATGCTCGAATCACCTCAGTAAACTCATGAACAGAAGCCTGAGAATGGATTAATAAAAAGAAAAATTGATTCTTAGTCTGGGAATTGATGAACAATAAAAGAGAATAAGAAGAAATGAAAGAGCACACACATATAGGATCATAACTAAAAGGTGTGAGTTGTTATCATAAAGGGCACAAAGGGAAAGTAGCCCTCTTTTCCACTACTTACATCATTTGAAGTGGCAGCACTGGAATGATCATTAGAATCATCCAAAACATCAATTATTCCTTCTGTCTTAAGGTGAAGGTCCTGAAGAGACTGTTTTAACTTTCAAATAGTTTAGCCTTTAAACTATTGACCTGTCAAACAAAAGGAGAAGGGAAAAAGGAAGATAAAGAGGCCATTCTTCATAATTTTTGCAACAATTTCTAAAATAATCACATAGGAGAAAAGAATGATTGTGCATATACAAAGAATCCAAACATAAATTTTGAAATTCAATAGCTACTTTGCTCCTGGCTGTGCTATTTTCATATAACTATAGTGTGCTGCCAACTGACAGATAACTAGAAGGAAATGACTAGCAATGCCATACCAAATAAAAAATCCAAATGCTTCAGAAGCACTACAGCCTCAGCCCCTGCTTGTATGGATTCAGTATCTGAGAATAGCTTCCCCTACAAAGCACAAAACATGAGACTTTACATCAGCAATTGTGTGATTCCTGCCTTCCAATGTTGACGCATAAAGAAATTTCCAACTTTCAGTCTCAATAAGCATTGTTAAAACTACCATTAGTTCTAATATCTGAATTTGGAATCTAAATTGTTAAATCAAAGCAATTAAGTGCAAGCAGACTTATTTTTGTATTGTAGAACTAGATTTATTTATATGTATTCTAAACCATATATTGCTGTATATTGTTCTTCTATGATTCAAAGCTAATACTGGTTCTACAATTTACTTTTATTTGATAGCCTAATTGTGGTCAAATTCTAGTGAGGAACCTGCAATCAAGACAGCAAAAAACATTTACAACTATATATTCTCAAAGTTCTCAAGTAATAACATATTCAATGGTGATGTTCCTCCATCATGAAATCAATTTAAATATTGCTTGATACTTTTTCTTAACCTTCCTCGACCAAAAAGGAAACCTCAATTAATTAAACTCATCATCAGGCATTCATAACTGTGCAAACCTTTGAGATGCATCTTTTGAGCAAGGATCTTTCAATGTAGAAATATCTGACAGATTTTAGTTGTATGCAGCTCTGGCTTCTTCATCAAAGACACCTAAAACAAATTCCTGAACCATTTGTAATGACATAACACATCTCATTGACAAAGAAGCTTAAGATTCTCAATGAAACATACTTCTCAAAATTTATAACAATATTAATAATTGACTCATGCTAGCATTATCAGTATGACATATAGACATTAGGGAAATAGTGGGCTTTGGAATTAGGCAATATATGAATATCACCCAATCCAGTTAAACATTAACAAATAAATTCACTGCCAAAATTAATCAGAAATGAGTAAAACTCAGTCAACAAAGATAACATGATTCCACTTATAAAAGCAAAGAAAAAATGAATGCAGGATGACACACAAAAAAATTTAGAAACAAACATAAGAAAAACTTGAAAAATTCTTAAAAAGGTTACCCTTTTATCTTCTAAATGTATTTGCCATAAGTTCTTCTAATAGTAGAATTCATAAGACCACCAAGCCCACCCTCTTGTTGTATAAAATAACAAGTATTAAGTTATTGATAGAGGCAAATTTGTTTAAAATGTAATGAGAATTCAAATAACAAAAGTTACTTGTATTATATCTAATTCTAATTACGAGATAAGGATTGCTTGTAGTTATATTGCATTGAGGATATGCTATTTAACATAAAGAATGCTCAAGATAGTTGTTGATAGAAGATACTAACTTTGACAAAATATTGATCTTTCAACACTTCAAGTAACTCATCTTATGTTTTCAATTTAACCATTTTCACAGTTTCCACAATCATGCTGCTCATATTCATTTGATTAACAAGTTTTCCACTCTTGGCTTTCTCCATCTTGGGCAAGTAACATATATAATTTTGTCCATTTTTGTTGGTTACAACAATTGACTCCTGATCCTCATCGGCATTATGCTGGTACACATACTCATGTCAAAACATAAGCAACTGACTTGCAGTTAACATCCAAAATAAATAAACCATGGAATAAACTCATAGGGAAATGAAATCAAATACTATAGTCACACCAAAAGATCAAAGTGATCATAAGATTACTGTGGAAGCACGCTTTTCACCAATGAAACTTGCTAACATATAAGCAAGGCATCATGGCTAAAGAAAAAGAAGTTAATATATTAATTCAAATATTTTAAAAGTGATGATGACTTAAAATGCCTACGGTTATTCATGACAAGATTAAAAATTCAAAAATCTGATAGGGCTCTGAGGAGTATCAACCCTTTTTCATATGAAGTTCAGTAAACAATTCCTCATCTTAGAAAGTCAAAATACCAAACAATTTTTTTTTTCTTTCAAACAATAAGTAGTATCAATGATAGAAGTCTCAGTCAATCTGCATTATGTAACACTTGATCTAACAACCTGTGATATAAATACTTAAACAATAGTCAAAAGTTTGTGATATCAACAAACTTGTTAAACAATAAGATGGAGTTAATGATGATGGTCCAAAATATGTTTTCCCAATGGTATGCAGGTTATGAAGCAAATAAATGAGAATAAGCCTAAGCTTACTTACAGGATGAAAAGGTAAGTCCTCAGGGTAGAACTTAATCTTATACTTCAATTCATGAGAGCTGCGACTTAATGCACTGCCTGCCAATTGCAGAAAGTTAAACTATAACTGGTGAGTGAATTAGAAGTCAAAGAAGAGATGATTTCTAGAGGAAAATAGTATAATTTGACAAATTTTTTGCAAGAACATAAGGATCATGATTTGCCTATAAAGACCTAAATTGATCATCATTCAAAAATATGTATAAATTAATTGTCTCCTAATATTCAGAGGTCTTCTTGAGGCTCAAATTTCGTATCAAATTTCTTGTCCTACTTTATCTGAGCCACACAAAATTCGCTAAAAATCTAAATCACCTTAGATTACATTGGATACTTATATCAAATGAGAGAATTTACATCCACTCTCCATCTAGAAATCAAGATCACATGACATAAGCAAAAAAGCCTCTAAACAATTTTAACCACAAGATATGATCTAACAAGAACAAGTTAACAAGTCTCCAAATGGATTGATAATTTTAGGGGTAATGCTGATCATATGAACACTAAACACCCTGTTGTGCTAAAATAAAGAAATAAAAATTGACAGACCTCAAACTCAATTCTTTGAAAGGCAGTTAATGAATGTAGCAACTTAAAAGTCTATTAGTATAACTTAGTGCAGCTTCTCATTAGAAGAGAAGAGGTCAAGAATTAGAAGTTGAAGAGGTTCGATGGTGATGAGGTGGTTTAAGGAACTTTGATGGTGATTGGAGGATGAGAGGGTTGGAGATGGCAAGAAGCAAGAGATGGGGTTTCAGGTTTTTATAGGCTCGGGTTGAAGAGGTGAGATGGGTTCAGGAGATGGGGTCTATGACGATGTCAACGGCATTGGAGAAACAGATTGAGGTTAGAATTAGGTTTTTTATTATTAATTGAAGAAGAAAAGGTAGAGAAGAGGTAGTGATTATTTGAGAAAGAGTGGTGGTGAGATTGAGGTGTTTAGGGAAAAATGGGAAATTTTAGTTTTTATATTAAAATATTACTGACCCCTTACCGACCCCAAAATTGGGTTGGTAAATATTAAAACCCCACTGCCAAATTTTTGCAAAATTATTTGATTTCCCTCCACTAAGTTACTGACCACTTACTGACCCAAAAAATGGGTCACTAGATACTAACCTAATTATTTAGTTAGAAATTGGTCAGTATATTTTGGTGGGAAGTTAATAAATTTTTGCTACTAATTTAGTGACGACTTACCAACCATTTAATTGAGTCAGTAACTTAGTGACGCATTTGTTTTGGTCGATAAGTCATTAGTAAATAACTTATTTAATTTTTCCCCTTATTGTGTCACAAATTGGTCGATAAATGTCATTATTGGGTCAGTAATTACCGACCTAAAAAATTGGGTCAGTTAAATCAAAATTTTCTTGTAGTGAAACCCGCTAAGCTGAAAGCCCAAATGGGTGGCATAGGCAAAAATTAGGGTATAGCCTGCTCGATTGAAAATTGAAAAGGCAATCTAGGTAACAATTAAGGTAGCTCGCTAAGTTGACAACCCACAAAGGGCGACTTAGGTAAAAATTAGAGCTTAATAAATAAAATAAAACATTTATTGATGTCTTATTCATCTTTTAGAACAGCCAAAATAAAGTTTTGAAACAGAAAATAAAGCAAAAAAGCAAATAAAATTCTTTTTTTTCTAAAAATCTAGACTCAGAACTCAACCCTTAATCTCATTCAGAATAGCAACTCGCTTGTGTGAGGCCCCGCGGGATTTTCACCAAAGAGCTCGCCTGCAAACTCTTTTTTATAAAAGGCCCAAAGGAAACCTTTCAGATTTCACTTTCGTGGGCATCACAGATTACGGATTAGGTTCCCACATTTATGCATCCACATGTGTCCATTGGAGTGCACGTTGTGTGTGAAGTGTTAGAGTCGCCACCTAATACTTTTAGAAAAATCAATTTTATTCTAAGTTTATTAAGAAACCTTTTGTGTTTAACTCCATGTTAGAAAAAATCCAGTTTCTACCCTAATGGAAAAGCAATTCTTTTTGGAACTAAAGGGGATTCGAGGGTTCGTGATCTGAAAACATTTTAAGAAAAATAGTTTTTGTACCATTGTAATTAAAATAGAATTTTAGCCCTAATTATCATACAAGTTCAGTTAAAAAGATGGTTTCATGTATGCATGAGCAGAAGTATTGGATGAATGCATGAACATGCTAAACATGCCAGATATGAATGATAATTCATCAAAGCGATAAATACAATAGATTTTTCCAGGAGTACTTCCTCTAGCCTACTTCAAGATAGGGAAGGCATAGACTTATGGTCCGAGAGAAGAACACATTTCCCAAAATCCATTCATCACACTGAATATTAAAAAAAATACAAACAGACAATAACAGCAACAACATAAAAATATAAATAAACAATGAAATGATAAAATAATGCAAATAAAATAAAAAATTTATGAAAAAATAAATAAAATAAAATGTTTGAGGTTGAAGCTGTGACAGGCTTGCCGGCATATTCCTTTGAATGGGAATCAAACCCCATGTCATTCTCCCTTCTCTTGAAGAGGTTGTTCTAGTAACAGTAGGGTGGTTGTTAGATCAGTTGCTAATTGATTTTAGTTTTAAAAAATAATCATCCAACAAGCTGTTAACCAATTATGATACTTGATTAATGTGAAAATGATTTTTATTATGAGTTGTACTTAGACAAATTTTAGGGTTTGATTGATTTTAGTTATAAAAATAGTTTTCATAAAATGCCTTAATTCTAAATTAAAAGGCTTAAAATAAGTGTTATGAATAACAATTCTTTGGTCTGAATTAAAGGGCTTAAAATAACGATTTGAAAGAACGTAAAAAGAATATTGTACCATTTTTTACCTTTTTACGTGGTTTGGGAATCAACAGTTCTGACGGTTTGATGAAGCCGAATCGTGTCTCTGTTGTGTTCGGTGAGGACTGGTTGTTGTCTGAACTGACTGGAGTAGGTTGGACCGACTAGACTGATCATCTGTAATGTATGGAAATGGATCATCTGTAGCATCTGTCATCTGAATGTTTCATTTTGGAGGCTATAAATTGTGTTTCTAATGTGTTTGGTACGTGTGAAAAGTTATGAAAAAGTTGGTAAAAAAAGGTCCTAACTGGCTCTCTTCATAAGGGTTGAATTTATAGAGAAACGAATTAGAAAACCCTAAAAAAGGCTGGTGTGTCCATCACACGCTTCATGCATACGTGAACGGCTTGATGCATGCATTGCGGCCTTCATACATGCATGAAGTCATTCATGCATGCACCTTGTCGTTCAAGCATGCTTCTTGTCATTTTGGGCTGGGGTCTATCCTGGGCTTGATTTTTTGAGTCCGGTTTGATTTAGTCTAATTCAGTTTCTTGGGCTTTTTAGGCTCATTAGAAGTCTGATTTGAGCCTAGTCAGATCTGTTGGGCCGTATTGAAAGGCTGGATGCAATGGTATAGAAATATGGGTTCACAAGTTGGCTTTCTCCTTTGGCCAACAAACTTCAATACACTATGCGATATACTCTACAGATTTGTCGTACCAGGAACTATCATGGCCATTGAGTAATCACTAATCCAATGTGAGAGAATAACTCTAGCCATTCTATCATTCACAGTGGTTACCTTCAATAAAGAGCCATCTAGGGGCACATCCTGATCATGCCCCATCTAACGGAGGACTTTAGTAGCCTGATACTAAGCCACAAGATGAAATCCGACACGTGCTTGAAATATTGACTCCTTGGAATGAACCACTTAATAGTGTACCAATCAAGCCTCCATAACAGATCAGAGGGGCTTAGCTCCAGAATCTAGCTAACCCATTCTTGCTTAGAATCTAGGTGAAAGACAACCTTCCTAGTACGTTACCAAGCAGCAGAATACTCTAGTTTATTAGGTCCAAGGAAAATTCCCAAATGATCCCTTAGCAAAATCTGGAGAGTAGGTTAACAAAATTAAGAATATTTCTAAGACATGCTAAAATAGAAAAGCTTAAAGGGATCTAAATACCTTAAATAGAAGTAAACTGACAGTCCAAGGTTCTTTGGAGCTATAGTAATGATCCAAGCTCAGCAGCGTCTCAGCCAAAACCATCACCACAATCAATTCACCCTCACCCATCTAGAGTATCAGCTCATTTATCTTTGTAACCCCTTAAGCCAATTAAGCCCACAAATATATAACCCACAGTAAGTGCGAAGGCATAGGCCCTCAATCTCCTAGCCATCCAAATGGAGTCATCCTTTGATTCCTCCCAAAACATAAAAACCAATGCAGACAAGTCGACTAAATCAACCTTCACTAAACCCGATGCAGCCTCTGTGCTTAAATCCAAAATCCTCTTAAATGAGTTAAAGTAGCCTACCCACTCAACTAGAATAGTCGGAATAGCCTCGAGATTCATATTTAGTAAAAAAGAGAACTCCTCAAAAGTTGGACACATCTAGTCCATACCCGCCCCGAAATGGAACACATAGTCAATGGGACCCCAAAACCGTATACAGGCGTTAAGAAAATCCCAATCAATTTTCACACCCCTAAGAGTCAGTAAAGTATACATACCATATCTCCTAAGGTTAATCCTCTACACTTTGGTCAATTTCTGACATCATTCTTACATCACATGGCTGAAAAAGGGCTCTATGTTCGAGAAGAAGAAAAGAATCTAACTTTTATATATAAAAAAATATTTTTCCTCAGTGGTTGGGCACTTTCGTACAGTTATTTATAGTGCACGCAAAATGAGGCAGAAAAATTGAGCTCAAAAGGCTAGGCAATCAAAATGTGGAAAAACGCAGGCATTTAAGTAGAAAGGCATGTGTTTTGGCCTTCACGCATGCGTCATAGGCTTTAAAGCATGTGTGAAGCCCTCGATGCATACACGAAAGCCCCCATGCATGTGTCTACCATGTGGCTTTCTATAATTCATTACCCATAATCAATTCATTTCGATTCAATCTGCTTCTATTTTTGCCCGATTTTTCAAATTTAGAAAGTCACAGAATCACAAAAAAAAATAGAATGAATTTTAATTTTTCATAAAATTTAAATTTTGGTCCTAAAAAAAATAAATGATAAACGGAGTTCATTTTTATAGAAGCCCATGAACTGGGGTCCAAATATAGCCAAAGACAAAACATCATGACATTTCATGCATAAACCACGTCAAGGATTGTCTTCAGACTCAACAACTGCATCCTCCTCTTCCTCCTTGGACTCGGTGCTCCACGGTGTTTGACAAACCCTTACTCTCGCTGGGCATCCCTCAAACTCATAGCAGATAGAGTAATGCTTATGGAAAAGTGCACCTCTAGAAGTTATCCACACTCTGGCCATGAACAAAGCCAAGAACCTGTAATTACAAACAAAATTCAGAAGTTGTCTAAAAAGTATAACATATGTTCAAGATGCAAGTCAGAAAACATACCATTGGTGGAATATGGTCGAAATCCTCCCTCTGGACTCTGTTTAGATAACCATGCCTAAAATAATGCACTTAAGTCAAGCCATCTACAACAGTGTAAGACATGTGGTCAATAGTCTGCAACATAGAGTGCCATGACTGACTGGAGCTAACAGGTGTGTAAGATGAGGAAGCTCCCATGCCAAATGAATTGGAGCTCTGATAAGGCATCGCCCAGCTTCTGATCCTAGCCTGAGGCCTCCGTCAAGCAGTAGCACAGCCTTCCTCTAGAATAGATACATAATCTGTACAGAATGGGGCCATCCCGACCATTAACCTACTTGTCTAAAATTCAACATATTAAGCAGTGGGCAACTAAAAGTCCTCCCAAGATATGTCGACCCTACAATAAGCCTGATAAACAATAGACAACTCTTCTGTCCACCCTACAATAAGCATACAAGGGAGGATCGGCGGGTACTACCCTATTACCACTCGACTGGGCCATGACATGCTTTCCCAAAAAGAATTCCATCAGCAAAGTCAACCTCAGAAGAATATGCATATGGGTGGCAGTAATACCCACAGCATCCCAACTAGCCTCCTTGATAGCAACTCTTTGAAAATGCTGCCATATGACCTGAAATAACCAAAATAGAGAATAAGCAATATGTTATATAACACAAGGCTAAGACATTTTATGATTATCTGAGTTGCGGTCGCTAACATGCAGCGGTAATCAAAAAAATCAGAAGGCCTCCGGCTTATGGAGCCATGACTCTCTACACCACATCCTCTCAAGTGGAGAAGGAAGTGGGTCCCACGACACCACCCTAAGGCAAGTTTGCCAAAGTGGGAGAAAGCCCATAACTGTGAAACAAATAGACAGTTTAGTACAAATCAATAAAATTAAAAGTAATGATTCATAAGGGGAAATACTAACCTCCCAAATGATGGCAGCCGAAGGAATGCCAGTTAAGGAAAGCATGGCTAGATTGCCTATGCCTCTGTACGCCGCAACTAGAGCGGCACCATCCTAGTTATACTTATCGAGGTCATCCAAGTCCATAAGTGGGCTAGAATCTTTAAGTCAACATAACCCGACTCATCATATAGAAAGATGGTCGATATAATGATCAGAAGGAAGACTCAAGCACACTGGTCCACAATATAATTATCAAATTACTGGGCCATCTAGTCAAGATGGTCTAGGAAAATAGTCCTCTGAATCTGCCCTTGGCCACCAATAGGCAACTATCCCCCAGCAAGCCTTCCAGCTCATGAAGTTGTCTGGCCCTAGAATCAAAAACCACGATACGACACCCAAACTGCATCCTAATTAAGCAAAATTACTCAAAGGGGGTCATGGTTATCTCTCGCATAGGCAAATGGAAATTGTTGGTTGTCAGCCACCACCTTTAAGCAAGGGAAAAAATCAATAATCTATCAGGACTATGCCATATGTCTAATTGTAGCCAATCATTCAGGTTAGTATGAGACATTATCTCTTCCACCTCTGCATAGGCACTCAAAAATTCAATCACTCTCATCAGGCAAGACCAACCACCCCTCTGGCTAAACTGGCCATCCTATAGGTATGAATTCTTTCCTTAGTGCTTTTCAATTCCATTTATTTCTAACTCTATTTTGTTTTTATAAAATAAATATGAGAGAAATAGTGCATAAAATAAAGGCGAGTACATAAAAATAAAAGAGCAATATGGAGTACATACTAAGGGAAAATCAAAGCCAACTCTCATGCGCCTAATGCCTCACCAACAAATCTGAGTTGAAAGGGGTATGTGGCTGAACTTTATCCATTATCAAATGGTTAGTGGGATCCTAATCTAGTAAAGGTACCACTTCAAAATTGGATAACTCAATAGGAATATCACCAAATAGCTCATCCACAGAATAGTTGAATTACAGATTACTCACTAAGTCATCAAGCGATGGAGTGTCTAAGGATGGAATAGGCTCCTCTCCTAGAGACTCGCTCAAACATGCAGACCAATCTTCCTCCTCCTCATCAATTATCAGAATCGGTATCATTCAAAGAATATCTTTTTCTCCAAAATAGAAAGGAAGAAGAAGATAAATTTTTAGATAAATCACAAAGAAAACTGCAAGTTATGGAAAGAAATGAAGGAAGAATCCCAATTTATAGGAAAAATTTTCAACTACTGCATTTATTACGTTCCCACTTAGCAGTCACGTCCGCACAAACATGACTGTTAAGGGGGGCAAGTGTGAACCCTCATTTTGGCACCATCACATCCAACCCATTAATACAAGCCTAATGGATCTAACCAGGCTCAATTAAGACTTCAAACGGCCCTAAAAAGCCAAAAAAATTGAATTTGACTGAATCGAACCAGACCCTGAAAATCAAGCCCAAGACAGACCCAGGCCCAAAATAACAAGACCCATGCGTGAATGACAATATGTATGTGTGAATGACAAAATACATGCATTAAGTGCTCAACACATGCATAAAGCCCTTCATGCATGCGTGGAGCGTGTGATGCACGCGCCTAACAGTTTTTATGGTTTTCTAATTCAATTCTCTATAAATTCGACCCTCCATAACAGAGTTGGGGTTTGAACCTTTTTACCAATTTTTCTAGACTACAGAATACTCTTTTAAACACTATTTAGACACCATATTACATCATTTTACATCAATTCGAGCCTCCAGAACGCAATTCTCAAGCACGGACGTTTCAGATGAACCGATTACAGACGATATAGACAATCAATTTGTTTGGTCAGAATCTAATCTAGTCCACTTCCAATTAGTCTAGACAATCCATAAACACTCTCCGAACACAATGGAGACTCATTTAGGCTTCATCAAATTGATAGAACCTCTAATTTCCAAACCGCACAAAAATGTAATACGATACAAAATTTCTTTAGTCATCAAATCGTGAAACTGATTTTATTTAAGCCCTTTAATTTAGACCTAAGGCATAGTTTCAAAATAATTACTTTTTATGAATATCTTTTCTTAATTAAAATGAACAAGTCTTAAAATTTGTTTTGGCGAAATACATAATCAAAATGCATTTTTATATTAATCAAACTTTAAAATTGGTTAACATCCTATTGGATAATTGTTTTACAATCTAAAATCAATTTGCAACTGAGCCAACAACCACCCCTCTTATTACCAGAACAACCTCCACCCTTTACAAGAAGGGAGAATGACGTGGGGTTTGATTCCCATTAAAAGGGATACGCGGTTAGCCTTTCATGGCTTTAACTCCAAAACTATTTTTCTTATTATTTATGTTTTGTTTATTTTCATTATTATTATTTGTGTATTTCCATTCTATTTGCTTGTGTATGTTTCAACTATTATGCATTTATTTCCTGTATATTGCTTGTGTATGTTTTGGGGAATGTATACTCCTCCTTGATCATAAAACTGGAGAGGAGATCCCTTGATTCCATAGTTTTTTTCTTGTAATTAATTTTATCAATTTATTTGGGGCATTGTGCCTTCCCTAGAACCTGAAGCGGGCTAGAGAAGGACCCCCAGCAAAGTTTTTTTGTCTTTATCCCTTTATGGATGTCATTTGAATAACTAACATGCTCATGCATTCATTCGATAATCTTGTTCATGCATACATGAAAACTATCTTCTAACTGAGCTTGCATGATTTTTGGGCTAAAATCTTATTTTAATTAAAATGGTATAAAACTATTTCATAAAAATGTTTTTCAGACTATGAACCCTCGAACTCCCTTCGGTTCCAAAAGGATTAGCTTTTCCAATTGGGTAGAAACTAAACTTTTTTCTAAAACTGGATTTAAATCAAAAGGTTTATTAATTACCTTAGAATAAAACATATTTTTCTAAAAGTATTAGGTGGTGACTCTAACATTTCACATACAACGTGCACTCCAACGGACACATGTGGATGCAAAAATGTGAGAATCCAATCCCCAATCCACGACACCGGGGAGTGCAATCTAAAAGGTTTCCTTTGCACTGTAAGGCCATAGGCGCACTTGCTTCAGGAAATCCGGCGGGTCGTTCGGGCGGGACCTCACCGCGAAACACACAATCAAAATGCAATTTTACATTAATCAAATTCAGAATTAGTTAATAACCTTTTGGGATAATTATTTTTGTCAATCTAAAATAAATTAGTTACTGAACCAATAACCTCCTCTCTTATTACTCGAATAACCCCAACCCTTCACAATATGGGAGAACGATGTGGGGTTTGATTCCTATTCAAAGAGATACGTCAATAAGCCTTTCACGCAGAGGAAGGAGCCCTGGCAAAAT
>CAOJBK016071890.1:0-10198 GCA_948294925.1 Codiaeum variegatum | reverse complement strand
ATTTATTGAGGATCAAGTAAAAACTAAAACTATTGAAATTATTTGTATAACTAAAAATGAGGGTGCAAAAATCAAAATATGAGGTTCTGAATTATGTAAAAAGTGATGTTTTTTACTTTAAAAACTAAATTTAGCATTTTAGATATATTGATCTAAGAGCTCACAATGCTTTCTAGTTTTTATTATAAGGATCTAAGATTGTTTCCTTATTTCTATAGTAAGGTTGTTATTATATCCACACCTTATATGTACATATATAATGTATAAAGTAGAGAGAAAAAAAGACTCCCCAAATAAAAAGAAAATTTTGGTAGAGTCAATGCAATTTAAGATTTATAGAAAAGAAATAATTAGGCCAAAACACTATATTTTTAGTGATTCTTTTATATTATGAATTATTTTGAAGGATAATATTATAAACGTATCCAATAGTTTAGGTTTTTTCAGATATGAGGAATTTTAAATGTATCAGAAATAATTATGTGGTTTGGACGATTGTTAGCAGATATGACCATATATCACTAAGACCGTTAACTAATGGCTACATGTTAGTCCCAGATGTGTGCCACGTCTATGCCACCTCAACACCATGTAGGCACTAATTAACGGTAGTAATGATCTTGAATCATATTTGCTAACAGTGCAAACCACATTGTCATTTCTAATATACTTTAAAACTTAGAATTAGATCTGAAAAAGACCTAAACTATAAGATATCTATATGTCTCTTTTTTTTTTTATAACATAATGGAAGGTTTAACTGGCTACGGGTTACATAACGAGTAGCCATTTCTTTAACACATGCCATAAAAGTGAACCACACCTAGTGTAGAGAAGGGAAATCAAACTTTAAACCTCTTACTTTTAAGAATATTATTAAACTTTAAACCTCTCACTCTTAAGAGTAATAATCTTGCCACTTGAATATTATTAATTATTTTAATTTGTTTTAATTTTTTATATCAAAATTTATCTCACCAAATATTGTTTTATAAACATTTAGTATTATTATTTAATATCACATAGTTTTCACCTTTTAAAAATAACATTTAGTAAAAATTAGTTTCAATTAGTAAAAATTAATTTTAATTAATAAAAATAAATTTTAATCAGTAAAAATCAGTTTAATAAAAATCATTTTTAACAACAAACAATAATAACAAAAAATTAGTTAAAATTAATTTTAATCAATGAAAATAAATTTAATAAAAATTAATTTCAATCAATAAAAATAAAATTAATTTTAATTAAGTAAAAATCAAACGAAGAGAATGTGTAATTTCATATAAATCAAATCAGCAATTATTTTTCCCAATAAAATTTCAGAAATTGGCATTAATTTTTCATTAATTTCCAATATGATTTTTTTTTAAAAAAAAAAAATCTAAGACAGGAATCTTTCAGGTGTTGGCCACTATATATCACATTTAGTTGAGGTTTTACTTATTTTGGATGATGAATTGATGATTTGAGTTATTTATTCGTTTTCAGTGAGAATATATAATGCATTTTCATAAGAATATATGTGGCATTTTCATTAGGTACAAATTGTCAAACAAGCATGGTTTTAAATATCCTCCGATAAGTTACGTGTTGCCCATTTCGTATGGATTTTTAGGGGTTTAATACATTTTAAACCTGTTACGTTCGGCTAATACGTATTAAATTAATTTGTTGATTACGTTTAAAAATTCACAGTTACAGCGTCTGATTCAAACAAATTCCATTACATTGTTATCAATACCGTTATTATACATCAAAACGATTTTTAAAATTCTGCAAACAAAATTCTATTATTTTCATTAAAGTTTATTTGACAAGTGGAGAGATGTTGGGTGTAGAAGATATTAGCTGGGGTCTAGTTGTGATTGTCCATTTTTCATTTTTTTTTGACAAAATAAATTAAGAATCCCCTCAACTTTTTTATGTTTTATTGTTTTAAATTCTTAAATTTTGATCGGGTTGTATTAGGTTTTTAACATCCATTTTATATTTTATTAAAATTTTTTTATTTAAAATAGTAAAAATTATAAAAGTTCAAGAGTTTAATAAAATAAAAAATATATTATAAAGAATTTAATAAAATATAAAATAAATGATAAAAAGAGTCAATAAAATTTAAAATATTTGTTAATAAATTTAATATAATACAACCAAAGTTCAAGGATTCAATTCAATAAAACAAAAAACATTGAGAGACTTTTTAATATATTTTGCCTTTATCTTTCCCTGTATAAGATTTGATGTATCACAGCATAGCATTACTAGAGGGGATGTAGAGAACATTAATCTCTGAAGGCCACCACCATGTTGATTAAAAATCATAATTTTTTTCCTTTTCAAATTTTGTATTTTTGAAACTTTATCTATTTATTTAATATTACAAGCCATGTTCTTGCAATCATTTTTTTTTTTTTAAATTTAGAATTGTCTATCAACATTCGGTCAAATTTTGCCACATCAATACGTTTGTATATCTTAGTCTAATCATAGTTTATATGGGTGCTGCTCACTAGATTTTCATAGATAAGGCAATGACTCGGACCATTTTTTTTTAATGATTTTAAATATAGTACTTTTTATTTTCAAGGACAAAATGCAAAATTTTAGATAAATTGTAATTTTTTTTAATTTGTTTATTTTATAAACTTATGTCATATGAGCGTCATCTGATCACCGTTTCATTTTTTTTTTGCTTATGATAAGCCTATTACCTTAGTATTAATCAGTGAAAAATTCAAATTATTTTTCTAAATTTATGTATTGATAACACTCGGATTTAAAAGTCCGTCCTAAGAAAATCCTTTTTTTGACTTTTCAAAAAACAAAAGTTGTAGCACACAAGGATGCATGATCTGGAAGACATAATCCTAACCTAATTAAGAATCTTGTAAGTAGGAGAATCTCTTCCAAAATAGAAATTAATGTGAGAAAGTTGAGATCATATATAGTCATGGAAGTGACAACCGCAAAAACCATCACTCTCAATTGGCAACCGGATGAATAGATTTGATTGAAAGCACATTGAATGAATACATTTGAAAGTGTGAATAAGTGACAAATTAAAAGTCAAATAGATGAATATATTTGAAAATCCAATTAAGAGAATTAAATTGAAGGATCTAGTGACACTTGATGATACGAGATCCTAATTTTTTAAACCTTTTACTATGTGAGAAAGTTGAGAGCATATATAGACACATGCACTATAAGAATAAAGCAAAATAGTGACGAATCAAAGTTGCTATTAGACGATAATGACACCATCTCGAGAAAAAAAATGCATTGCTAAGTAGTCATCGCAAATAAGAAACAAATGATACGGCGTCACTAATTAGCGACAACCAATAACTATGTCGCTAATAGCAAAGTAAATAAGTGACGACTATTTCTATTTATATGGTAGTGTTATTTTATCATTAATTAACAAAGTTTTCAAATCGGAACCGATTTTTGAACTGATAAAGTCAGAGGTCGAACCGAGGTTGAAATTATATTTTTATTTTATTAAAAATAAATATAATATAAATATAGTTAAAATAAACCAATATTGTCAGAGCAAATAGAAATATTATTTAGAAAATATGACAAATGAATTCATTATAAAATGACTATTTTAAGATTTAAATGCAAATAGTGAGAAATATATTTTGATAAATTAAAAAAAATAATATTAATTGCAATATAAATTTAAAAATAAATATTATTTTTATTTACAATTTAAATTACAATGAATATAATTGAACACAAAAACGAAGGACATATAATATTAATTGCAGTATAAAAGAAGGTGGACAGAAGCTTGTTGTCTAGTTGAAAAATAATAATAATAATAAAGTTTGTGGGAAAAAGGAAAAAGAAAAAAAGAAATGAGCACATAAACATACACTGTTATCGGACAAAATAGAAAAGCTTCACAGTAGAAGGAGAAGTTAGCCTATTTAAAAGGCTATTTGGAAAATGAAGCTTTTGACTGTGCATTTAATTATTTTTTTAAGCAATCAATTATTAAACATAATCATTTTGAACCAAGTTTCATAAATACAGTTCGATAATTGGCTCGTGACCAGTTTATACGGGTGGCCAGGTATCCAGTCGGGTTAACGGGTTTTAACCGATTTTTATGAATTTTCGATTTTATGCATAGACCAAACTGATTATTGGTCTGATTTCTGATTTTTTCATTCTGATTCGAATTTAAAAACCATGCTAATTAACGATTCATTAGCAAGCCCAGGAAAATAAGTTTTTTGGTACGAAAAGCAATTTCATTACCAAAATAAACATAAACACCATTACAACATCTCTTAGACAGTCAAACTGTCTCAATTACAAAATTTGCTCTAATCTTTGTCCATCTACCACACTTATTTTAATAGCTCCCAATCTAAAAATCTATCCTTACACACCTCTTGAATTATATACACAATCTTCTGTATAGAGAAAATTGCTGCTTTAAAATTTTTCTAGTTCCTAGCTTGCCAAAACATATATACAATAGCAGAGAAACTGGCAGCCATAACCCTTCTCCGTATCCTTGACGCCTTCAACTTCCTTAACTACCTTAGCCAATTATACATTATTACTAGTCATTTCTCCACCCCCAACCAGTTGTAGACCTTTGAGACCACAGCCTCAGAAACTATACAGCAGAAGAATAAATGATTGTGACACTCATTCTCTTCATAACATAACACACATGCCAAATCAAATAATCCCAAAATGGAATATCTCCAAACGATCCTTAGTAAGCAGTCTTCTTTGTACCACTAGCCAAAGAAAGATGGAGAGTTTAGGTAATGAAGTGGGAGACTATACCATTCTAGTTAAATCAAATTTATGCAAATCTCCCAATAAATGCTTGTTTACTGCATAAATACTATACCTTCTGTCCCTAAGAAATGCAGATTCACAGAACTGTAGAATCTTATCCTTTAGATTCACTAGCTTCCTCTAGTACCTTAGATGTTGCACCGTTGAAACATGCTCCTGAATTGTTTTCCCCTTAAGATACCTTTCATGCACCCATTTAATCTAAAGACCTTCTTTATGGTTCTGAACTACCTATAGAAGCTTCCCCACTATTGCTTTATTCCACTGCTTTCCATTTCTAATGCTTAAACCTCCATACTTCTTAGGTAAAGCCATGTTCTCCCACCTGACCAAGCTTATTTTCTTCTTCTCAGTAGATTGTCCCCAAAGAAATTTCCAGTATACACTTTAAATACCTTTAATAATGCTTTGGGGTAGCATAAATGTAGTGCTCCAATATATCTAATATGGCATACGCACAACATTCACAAGTTGCAATCTACCAACAAGAGATAAGAATCTAGAAGATCATGTTGCTATTTTGGCAGTAATTTTATCAATAAGAGACCGACATTCCATCTGGAAGCTTTTAAGGGCACACCTAGGTACTTAAAAGGGAACCTGCCTTCTTGAAACCTAGTAATACTACAAATTGCAACTTTAATATCCTCAGACACCCCTGAACAGAAAACTTGGGACTTGAAAGGATTAGCCTCAAGCCCTGACACCTCTGAATAGTCTTTAAAGGTCTTCATCACTAATTGGGCAGAGTCAGTAGAACCTTTGCAAGCCATGATTAGGTCATCAACAAAATAAAAGTTTACTAACTGCATACTCTTGTAGAGAGGATGAAACCTAAACCTATCATTCTCACTCATTTGAATAAACATTCTAGTCAAATACTTCATAGCTAACACAAAAAGTAAGGGTGACATAGGGTCACCCTACCTTAAGCCCTTCCCTCCATTGAAGCTCCTACACCTTTCTCCATTAATGTACAAAAAATAAGTAATTAAGCATAGACATTTATTAATCCAACCTCTAACCTTCTTAAGAAAGCCAAATGCCTCTAGTAAATAAAGCATAAAACTCCAATCAACAGAGTCATGAGCTTTTTAATATCTACTTTCATAAAACATCTCGGTGAAATGTTCTTTCTTCCATAGTGCTGCAACATATCCTGTAAAATAAGCATGTTATGTGCTATAAACCTGTTAATAATAAAAGCCCCTTGATTGAACCTAACCAATCTAGGAAGCACTTCCATGAGTCTACTACAGATCATCTTTGCTAAAACTTTGTAAATGGTGTTACAGTAAGCTATTGGCCTGAATTCACTGGGCTTGACTGCCCTTGGTGACTTAAGAATCAATGTTATTGTAGTATAATTCATCTCCCTAGGTAACTCACCAATTTCAAAAAAAATCCAAAATAACATGCTCAATATCAGATCCAATAACCTCCCATGCTTTTTGAAAGAATCCACTACCAAAGCCATCACATCCTAGGCTTTTAATTTCTGGTATAGAAAATAGAGCTTCCTGCACCCCCTTTCTTTCAAAAGGCATAATAAGAGATACCTTCTGAGCTAAATTAAGAACAGGACCCTTTTGAATGACTTCCTTCTGAATCTTCTTCATCATGATCTTTGCTACACCCAATAACTTTTTATAATAGCCTTGAAAATAATCTGTTATCTTCTTAAAATCCCTCAAATGCTCTCCCTCCTCAGACACTGCAACAGTAATATCACATTGCTTCCTCCTTGCCTTTAACATAACAAAGAAGAACTTAGAGTTACTATCCCTATAAGTAACCAATCACATTTTGTTTTTTGTTTATAAAAAGCATCCTGTGCTTTCAAAGCTTCAATATACTATTGCACAGTCCTCCTTTTCTCCTCCTAAAGTAAAACATTCTCACTGTCCAACATAAGAGTAGCATGTGCACTCAACATAACCTTCCTCATGTTATCAACCCTACAATCCACATCTGCAAACCTGTTATCATTTAATTTCAGTAAAGGGCCTTTAAGCATTTGTAATTTCTTCATAACCTTAGTTAAACTAGAACTACAGAGCTCTATCCTCCAAACTTTTTTTACTATCTCTATGAACCTCTCATCCAAATACCACATATTGAAAAACTTAAATTGCCTTTTCCTTCCTGTCTTTGGACCAATGCTCTGTGTCACCCACAATGTATAATATCTGATAACTCACTTGGACAAAAAATACATTTTGCATTAGGGAATACTTGCATCCATTCTTCATTAACAAAACACCAGTCCAATTTAGAGAAAATACTCCCTTAACCACTTTGTTGGTTCCACCAAGTGTATTTAGCCCCTTTACCCTCAATCTCAAGTAATCCACTTCCGGCAACGCATGCCCTAAAGTCCTCTACCTCAGTCAAGGTCACAGCAGCACCTCATGCTCTATTCTTAGCATATAAGATATTGTTGAAGTCACCAATAAGCATAGTAGGTAGGGTCATGTCAAACTTCATTATAGCTTCCCATAAACTCTTCTTGTCCAGAATAGTGTGTAGCCCGTAAATTCCCACCACATAAGAAGCCTTTCCACTACAATTATTAACTACCTGAACACTATTGAATTGAGTTGTGCTCACTACTAACTGTAAATGAACAACCCTACCACTCCATGATACTACTATTCTCCCTTTCCCATTATAAGCATCATTACAAAACCATTCCCATCCCTGAAAAACTTTATTCATAACCTCCTTCACCACTTCAGTTTTTAATTTCACCTCTAGCAACACAACTACTTCAATACCTTTATTTTTAACAAAAGATGCCACCATCTTTTATTTCCTAGAGCTATTAAAGCGCCTAACATTCCATGATAATAAGCTATCCATACCCTTCCTCCCTCTGCATCAGAGGGTTAAAGGAATTAGTAATATTCACTAGCTTCCCAATTTTTTTTAACTTTCCCATAACTGCTTCCTCCTCCACGCTTAAATTTCCTACCCAGTTCCTGCCACCTAGAAACCTCCTCATTGATCTTCTCCTCTACTTACTGAGCCTTCCCCTTCAATTTTAAACCCACAGACTCATTATTAATCAAACCAAGATCCTTAACCTCTCATTCCTCAATCTGCTATTAACAATTCCCAATCAAGGCCTCCTGTATCATAGTCACCTGTTCAATTGCATCATTCTCTAAAACATTCTGAACTTACTTATGTTATTGCTTTTGCTGTTGTAATTGCCTCCAACACTTATCCTCTTCATGTCCGTACAATCTGGAGCTTGCACATAATACTGACAACCATTCAAATTCAATCTACTGCTCACATAAATCTTCATATTCATTATCAAATAGGACTGCCTTAGGTAGTACCTATTGTATATTTACATCAATTAGAATCTTGGAAAAATGGCCCTCAGATTTCTCCATTGTAGCTCTATCAGACATAATATGCATTCCTACTAAGCTAGCCAACTTACTTAGCGTAGTACAACCCCAATACCTGAGATTTAAATTTCTAAATCTGACCCAGATGGGAACAAATGCTGCTTCTGGTCTTAGCGTTGCATAATCAGGAGTCTAGGGGCGCATAATTACTGGCTTGAAATTTGAATTGAGGAAGCTCATATTGTAAAACCTGATCCCTTATATCAACACAATCAAACTTCAAAATAATAAGACCAAATTGAATCCTAATGAAATTTTGTATTCCAAACTTACCCCAAATTCTTCGTAAGAAGCCTTCCAACACATCCCCAAGTGGTTTAGCACTAATGAAGATTCCTAATACTAAATTTCACAGGCTATATCCTTAAATTCAATCTTCCCCACCTTGGTCTCTCCTGTCAAAATTGGAGGAATGTAATTTAGCTTACTACCTACATTCCTCAGTCTGGAGATATCAAACTTCATCCATGGATTCTCAATCCTTGAATCTTTCACCAATCTACTATCTATTTACTTAACAGAATCGTTCAAAACCTCCGATAAATTCCTGATTATCTTGTTTGAAACTGAAGTAATGGTCATCTCCTCTAGATCTGTGCTCACCTTCCTAACTTTCTAGTTAGATTGTAGTTTCCATGGAGGTATGCCTCTCCTCCCCGTTTGGTGGCGTAGGCACCGAGAGAGAGAGAAAAGTCAACCAGAGAAACTGACTGCCATTGTTGATATTACTATTAACTGTTCCCTAGGAAAATAAGTTACGACTAGTTGTTTATGTGGTCGTTATTGCATCACTAATGACGCAATAATGACACCTACGAAAATAAAAAAAAAATTATGAAATTAATTGGAGAATCAATTTTCAAATAGGAGAAGTTATGAATTAAATTTCAGTTAAAATAAATTATTGCAAGAGCTAAATGTTTGATATCTTGAAGGAAAAAGTGTGCAATTCATCAAGTAGAGTCGTAACCGCTAACTTCAAATCCAAAATTTGTATTTCATTGTTCTAATGCATCCATCATATATTATGATGTTATTATTAAACATATAGTATAGTGAACACATCCAACCCATTTAATTGATCAAGCATGTCATCAAGTCTAGGAATCGAAAACTTGTACCTAATGTTAATCTTGTTTATAGCTCGGCTATTAATCCACATTCTCTAACTACATATTTCTTTGGTGTCAACAAATTTGGCACAACATAAGGACTAATGCTAACTTGAATGTGCCCCATTTTCAACAACTCTTCAACCTTCTCTTTTAACTTTTCATTCTCTTTAGGACTCATCCTATAATGTGGAAGGTTTGGAAGACTAGCACCAACAATTAAGTTAATATGGTGTTGAATATCACAAAAAGGTGGAAGTTTATTTAGAGTACCTTAAGCCATAATATCATAAAACTCATCTAATAAGTCTTTCACCTAGACTGGAATTTCATTCACTTACAAATATTCACTCACACTCTCTTTTTTTACAATTATTACATGAACCTCTCTAGTGTCTTTGCATTCTTTTACAAAAGTATTAGAGTTATACATTATAGTAAGAAAATTTCTTCCCTCCACTTTAGAAGTTTTGGGTTGGTTTGATTATAAAGGAAACAAAGAATAACACACACACACACACCTTGTCTTTTTAATTAATAAGTGTTTTTCCTGCCTATATGCTCAGCATCAACGTCATATTGCCAAGGAC
Organism: Codiaeum variegatum; assembly: GCA_948294925.1. NCBI lineage: Eukaryota > Viridiplantae > Streptophyta > Magnoliopsida > Malpighiales > Euphorbiaceae > Codiaeum > Codiaeum variegatum. The sequence continues at coordinate 241 of CAOJBK016071890.1, read as the reverse complement.
TACCAAATAAAATACTACATTCATCCATATCAATAAAATCATAATAATTCTTATTAGGGTACTTACCAATTAAGAAAGGTACTTTACATCGTTCCTCCACTTGAATGCCTCCAACTTCTTTAATCCACCTAATTGTGTAGGGGTTTGGGTGCCTTTCTAGAGTCAACTGTAAATTTTTAAACAACATCTCACTGATTATATTCCCTTGATTAACACTATCAATAATCAATCACATCTCTTT
>CAOJBK016069587.1:0-10679 GCA_948294925.1 Codiaeum variegatum | reverse complement strand
AACCTAAACTATTTTACTGTTTACACAGAAATAGTACATCTGAAAATTCAGGTTCATCTACATCAACTATAATTCTATGAAGCACGGACTCGGATACGGGTACGGGGCAAGAAACAACATTTTTGGGTATATATATATTGTAATCAAAATTTTAAAAGATATAAATTATAAATAGAATTAATGGTTTATCAACTCATGTAATTAAAATAACTGCAACTAATTGAAAAAAAGAAGAAGAAAATAGAAAGAGAGAGATCGAGAGAAAGAGATGGATAAGAGTTACATTTTGAAGAAAGAAATATTGAGATAGAGAAATTTTAAAATTTTATTTTTTTGTAATATTTTAAGACTTTTTAAGAGTTTTTTACAAAAAAAAAATCTAGTTTTTTTTTCAAAATTCTCGTGTTCCTGCATGTTTCTACCGTGTCCCCATATTAAAAAAAAAAAGAGAGGACACATATTTGCAGTGTTACCGCTGTGTCCGTGTCCCCGAAGTATCCGACACACATACACCAACCTTTTTAGAAGTGTGCATGCTTCATAACTATAATCACTCAACTCAATATCAAACCATCAATTCCACCCGAACCCATCATTCCTAATTATTTCTTGTTGTTCCCATGTTTCCATTATGGCTCTGGATTTGCAATAAATATTATTGCACTTAGCATTCTATAGTGCCCCTTTCATAACTATTTACATACTAGAAGAAACCAAATCATATTTAGCATTGCAATCTCAAACACAACACTTTGTTGTGGTTCTTTACCATTTCATTTTAAATGTACAGCTATAATATTATTAAAATAACTCATAAATGCTGCAAATTAAGCAAAATGTAGAGAGAAACCAAGGAAAATTGGCCTGAAATGCAGGCTGAATTTACACAGCCACCAAGTCCTCTAATTTCCTATTATCGTCACAATTTCAGCTTCAAATTTCAGTGTTTAGAGTCTTTTTTTTTTCTTTTCTTTTCTCTCTCTCTCTCTCTCTCTCTCTCTCTCTCTCTTTTCTGATTCTAATTTCTTGTTAATACAATCATACACATAACACAATTAAGTTAGCAATTTAAGCAAGAAGATGAAAGTTTAAATAAAACTAATAATTATCCTTGTCTAATTTAGCTTTAGTTATCAAAAAACTTGAAAATTTGAGCATTTGTCTAATTTTATCAAAAATTGAAAGTTTATATCATAAATTATTAAAATTAAAAGTTGGTGCTAAATCCTTTATAGTTCAAATTTTTATAACTAACCACATTATAAAAACAGTGACGCTTTAGCTAAACAACAACAACTTTCAAATAATCATGTGCATAATTAATTAATTAACAAGTGATTATTGCTAAATTGATAATTGATTCTTGAATGTTGCCTAAACTTTTTTTTTGCCAATGACCATTGCCAAAACCTTGCCAACATATTTTGACAGGACTAATCCTTTCTTTTCACCTACGTTCTTTCATTGAGATGTTGCATTTAAAAATAAATTTCTATATTGAGACCCACTTATTTATTTAATGTACTAAATTGCTTAGTGACATTGTTACCATCGCTATTGTGAATTGTCACTGATGATTGAACATGAGACCCAAAAGTATTTGGAAAAAAATAAAAACATTTTCAACACATTGACTTACGCCTTAAGCAAAAATTCTCAAATAATATGGAAAACTACATTAGAATTGTGCGCATTTAAATTAGGAAAGGTGATTCTAACCGGTGGATCTTATCAACCTCATGCTCTAATATGTTGAATTAGGTATAATTAATTAATTTTTAAAAATAATTTGATTTATAATTGTTTGTATTTAAATTAAAATTTAAGATTTTTTTTTAAAATTTTTATTTAAGGCTATTGTTCTAATTGAATCTCTAAAAGTCCATGTAGTTCATATTGTAAGCTTAGTGATTAAGAAAGAAAACTTTAGAAGCAGATGGTTTAGGAAAAATACAGCAATAATAAATAATGATGAGTTACATAAATTAACTCTCTAAAACTGAAAATTTTTCAACTGAAATATTTACTTGGAGAAATAAGTTTTGATATACAAAGGTAAAAAATCAAGAGATCATAATGAATCATCATCACACATAAAAGACAACTAATCGTCAATAATCAATCAACAATCATCACGAAAACTATACTATCATTTTCTTTATTGTGTACTATTTTCACCATGTATTAAACTCTAAAGTTAATATATTTTTCTTTTAAATTACTATAAAATCTCTTTTATAAATTTACATTTGTGCCTTATTGAAATTCAAATTATGGTAAATGAATTTAGAAAGTCACAATTTGTCTGAAAGAAGCAAGTATATTGTGAGAATTTAGCTCCTCTAATATGCTCCCAATCACTTGAAAAAAAATAACTAATAATATTTTGGCAAGCCCAATAATACCATTATTTCACAGGATGCCAAAACTAAAAAAATGGAAAATAAACATATGAAGTTGGACATTTACCCAACAAAGCCCCTAAAGAATCAAGTGATAAGCACAAAGAAGAAATCTTGGTGCCTCACGGCTAGAACAAGGACAAGCCATCCTTTGCCCAAATAGGGAAAATTTTGAAGGCTATTTGCGATGTTGTTGAAAGTACCAATTCACAAACTCTTGATAGGATGAAAGTTCTACAAGATGTAGTACCTTAGGTAGTTAATTATCTAAAACTAGCTAACATCTTTATTAGTAAAAATATTATGAATTTTGAGAAAATATTACTAGATATTTTGAAAACATTCTCTAAAATTAATGAGCAATTATCCAAGTAACATTTATATATAGACCATTGGTGGCCCATGAAGAGTCTGGTAGTTCTTCAAGAAGTACTCCAAGAGTTCATTTGACCACTAATGAAAGGTATATACTGCCACATCAGAGGAATAAGGTTGGACCTTATAAAATAATTCCTCCTAATGGCCCTCATAGTTGAAATGGTAATAATATTAACAATAATAGGCCTACCTAATAGTTTTTTGGCAATATAAAACCAACCTTATAATCAAGAGTGTATGAGCAAGAAGGAAGAGACATCGAAGAAGACGAAGGGGAAATTTTCCCTAGGGTTATCCATTAAGTCCCCAAGCATATGTGTTGCCATTGAAGTTCCCATTGTGGGTTATTTTGGATTCTGTGTGGGATGTAGTTTAAGAGATGTATTAACAAGGCTTGCGCCAAATTGAGTGCCCAAAATTTCACAAATTATACTGAGACACGATTAACAGGGATAATCCTTATCTTAGGAGATATCATGTTCTTGAGTTTTTTTTTTTTCTAATTCTCTAGAGAAGAGGGATAATTAACATTGGAGCATATTCCTTATTTCACAATCCAGTGTGGGGAACTGACAAACTATGAAAATAATTTCAATTTCAAGTTAAGATTATTTTCATATAGTTTATTAGGCATTATTTTTACCTAGTATACCACACTAACCTAGAATTCCATTCTCACCTGACAAGAGATTAATAATCAATTTCACACCCGGTTCTTTAAAGTAGAACCAGAGATTTGAATAGTTGATTGTCTAGAGTGACTTAAAGGGCTGGGAAAAGTTTTGACCTAATAATCAGAAGGTTCAAACGAAAGAGGAATAGATGCAATATTATGTTACCTAAGATTAAATTTATCAAAATGGCTCAAAAAGATCTTTACATTAAAATGAGGAAGAAATTATAAGGTATGGAGTTCCGAGATTTTGATGAGCTCATCGCCAAAATGAGTGAATATGAAGAACTAATCAAAGAAGAGAACCAAAGAAGGAAGACCTCTGCAGGTGAATACTTCTAAGTAGTATCGAGTGCTAAAGTTGATATGACAGACTTTGTAAACACTAGATCCTATGTTTGTCCACTACTGGAAAAGAAAACTCCAGAAACTTGAAAGAAATCCTAGAGTTTCAATCCTTAATCATAATATATGTTTGGAATCTCTAAAACAAATCAAAGTTTTTAATTCCTCCTCAAGGAAAAATTTATCAAACTGCCACTTGACTATAAAATTTCAACAAAAGAGGAATTAACAAGAAAAAGACTACTATAAGTACCATAACTCTTCCAATCACTTTAATAATGTTTGTTGGGTGTTTAAAAACATAATATATGACCAAATAAACAAAGGTGTTAAAATTTCTTGAAACAAGAGATGTAATGCTAATTGAAGAGGATCCATTTCCACCTGTAGTTACGATCAACACAATCAATGTATATCTTAGAATATTTTTAGATATGAAGAAAACAATTAAAGAAAAGGAAGAAACTTAGGATACCCTTGGTCAACTATCTGAAAAATTTGATTACAAAGTGAAATATTGCAGGCCTCCATCAACAAACACTCTTATGAAGTTAATAACTTCTTTCGGATGGACACCTAGGCCAAAGCCATCATATCACTAGAAATTCAACAATGATTAGAAGCAACCAGTCAAGCCTAAAAACAATTGGAGACACATCCTAAATTGGAATTCATCAAAAGTGTTAAAAAAATTCCAATTCAAAAATAAAAGCCTTTCATAAGCCTAACATATTTGGAGTGTTTCTATAAATGACATTCCTAGTAAGGAAGAGAATGTGATTGGACTAAGATTTAATAGAAAGCAACTTAAGTTTGTGGTGCCTTATTCTGTATAACCAAATAGGCATTGGCATCGTGTGGAGTATAGAAAGTTTCGAAACACTTAACTTGTATGAAAAAGAGGAGGTTTTAGAGGTAACATGATGTTGAAAGAAAGGAAAAAGAACAAGTGCAAGGTTAGGAGATGTAAGATGCAGAGCCTGATAACACGTATGTCTTGGGAGACAAGACTCTTTAGATCCTAATCCTAGTAAAGAGGAGTCCGTAAGAAGCACATATTCTGAAGAGGTAGACTTTACAGGAAATGTGGAGCTGGATGAAGAACTAGAATTTAATGCCTTTAAGGGATAGAAAGATCCTTTGCCTTTCAAGTATGCCACTACTTCAATCATTTTGCCTGATGAATCCATTATACAAAAGCTGAGAAAAGTAAGATCCATGATACTTGAGGGAAAGATCATCAAAATAACTATTGGGGCACTTGATTGGAGTTGTGATTTTGGCTACTAAACCAGATCAATCTAAGTGAATTTTCTTACAAAGCCTTTTTAGAGATGATTGAACATATAAAACCTTTATACATTAATGCTCACTTGGATAGCAAGCCTTTCTCTAGAATACTTATGGATAGGGAATAATCCATAAATGTTATACCTTTTATACTTTTAAATTCTCTAGGTAATAGTGAGGAAGATTTAATTTCTACTGATGTTATTATCTTAGATTTTACAAGAGAAGTTACTGAAGTTGTAGGGATCTTGCCCATTGAAACCATTGTTAGCAGTAGAAGATCACTCACTGCATTTTTTTTGTGGAATCAAAAGCTAGCTATAACGCAGTGCTTGGGAGAGATTGGATTCATGATAATTAGTGGTGTGTCATCCTCTTGTAGAAATTTTTTCTTTTCTAGAAGGGTAATGAGGTTGAGATAGTATGGGATGACAATAAGCCTTTCCCAACTTGTTTGGATAATTTAGAGGCCAAATTCTATGTTGTAAATCATGTGCCTCTTAAGTTTTCAAGAAAAAATGAACTGGATCCTAAAAATATCTATTTTTCTAGACATGGAAAAGTAAGTAAAGGAGCACTCAAACTTCATTTGTAATGAAATGGTCATAGTGTCTTATTCTTAGTGGCTAATGAAAGAGCATGTTATTGAACAAAATGGATGATTAATACATATAGACGAAATTGGAAGTAGTTGTAGTTGCTAAGTGGAAGTTTTTGATACAACAAACAACTGATAAAATAGTTAGTGAGGAACTTGAAGTAAGTGGAATAGAAATTATAGGTGATGAAGAATCTAATTAGAATATTGAGGAGTTATGGTTGGAAAATATAAATGAGGCACTATAACATCTTCAAGATAATTAGCACGAAGTATAAGATCCCTTAGAAGATACTAATATTGGCACAATTAAAGAGCCAAGAATCACATATGTTAGCTCTTTTATTGATGGAAGATATAAAAAAAGAATTGATGGCACTATTGAATAAATTCAAAGATTGATTTGCTTGAGACTGCCTAGAGATGCCTAGGCTAAACAGATAGGTTGTTAAGCACTGCTTTCCTATAAAAATTTGATTTTAATCTTTTCAACAACCTCCTATAAGAATGTTGAAGGAGGTAGAGCTAAAGTTCTAAGATAAAATTGAAAGATTGTTCAGAGTTCCTTTATTAGGTGAACTAAGTATGTTGAATGGATTTCTAATATAGTTCATGTAATGAGAAAGAATGGTAAGCTTATAGTTTATAAAGATGTTAGAGATTTAAATTTAGCCACTCCAAAAGATCTTTATGTTATGCCCATAGTTGGTATGTTAATTGATGATACCTTTAGAAATGAGCTTTTATCATTCATATATGGCTTCACATGCTATAATCAAAATTTTCATCGTAAAAGAGGATGTGCTTAAGACCACATTCATATGTCTAGGTTTAATAGGGAACTTTGAATGGCTAGTAATGCCCTTTGGTTTAAAAGAGTGCAGTGCAACCTACCAAAATGCTATAAATTCTATTTTTTATGATATGATTGATCATCATATGAAAATTTATATTGATGACATTGTGGTAAAATTCAAATGTTTCTCATTTAATAAAGAGTTTTGAGAGTATGAGAATTTATCATCTGAAACTTAATCCTCTTAGGTGCACTTTTGGTGAGCAGGATGAAAATTTCTTAGGATTTCTTATCTATAAAAAAGGAGTTGAGATTGAGAAGAATGAAGCAAATATAGTGTTAGAAGCTAAGCTACCTTAGACCAAGAAAGAATTACATAGGTTTTTGAGGTAAGTCAATTATTTTAGAAGGTTCATGTCTAACCTTGCTAGAAAAAGCAAAGAATTTTTAGACTTGTTAAAATTAAAATAGGAAACTAAATTAAATAAGAAATAAGGCATCAAAATTCATTTAATAAAACTAAGGAATATTTATTAAACCACTTGTTTTAGTTTCCCTAAGAGAAGGAGTACCTCCAAAGTTATATGTTTCAACAGCAAATGAATCCATTAGATGCCTTTTGACACAGAACAAAACAATTAGGCATGAATAAGCCTATGTGCCACCTAAGAGAAGGAGTACCTCCTTAAGTCTAGGTGGGATAGATTTGGATATTATTTGGGATATAGTTTAAGAACTATATGGACTAAGTTTGCACTAAGTTGGACATTTGAAATTTCATAAACCATACCTAGACATGATTGATAAGGAAAATCCTTACCCAAGGGATATCAAGTTCTTGGGTTTCTTTATTCTTTGGGGAAGAGAGACAATCAATGTTGGAGCACATTTCCTACTTCACAATCCAGCATGGGGAGCTTGCAAAGTATGAAAAATTTTATAATGTAAATTTGATATTATTTCCTAATAGTCTGACATGTACTGCTTTTACTTGGTTTGCAATATTGCCCAGAAATTCTATCTTCACCTAGCAGGAGATGTAACAATAATTTCATTCCCAATTCTTCAGAGTAAAACTAGAAGGTCACATAACTGAATTGTCAAAGGTGACTCAAAGGGATGGAGAAAGTGCTAACCTATTCAGCACAAGGTTCAAATGGATGAGGAACAAATGCAATATTTTGTTACTTGAGACGAAATATGTCAAAATGGCTCAAAGAGGTCTAGACATTGAGCTAAGGAAGAAGTTTTAGAGTATGAAATTTTCTAATTTTTATGAGCTTACCGTAAAAGTGAGTGAATATGAGGAACTTATTAGAGAAGAGAATAAAAAAAGGAAGACATTACATACTTCCAAGAGGTATTTAGTACTAAAGTTGCTATTACAAACCTTGCAAATATTGGATATTGGGTTTGTCCACTACTGGAAAAGAAAACCCCTAAAACATAGAACAAATATTTGGGTTCCAATCCTCAAATGTAATATACCTTTGAAATCTCTAAAACATATCAAAATTTTTATTTCCTGAAGGAAATATTCATCAAGTTGCCACCTAATAACAAAATTTCAACAAAAAAGGCATTGAAAAGAAAAAAATATTGTAAGTATTACAACTCTTTAGGTGTTTAAGAATGTTGTATGAGATTGAATCAACAAAGGTTTGTTAAAGTTTTCAAAAAGAAAGATGCAACGTTGATTGAGGAGGATCTATTTCCATATGTAGCTATGATCAACACATTTATTGTTCATCTTAGGGAATTTTTGGATATGAAGAAAAAGGTTAAAGAAAAGAAAGGCAATCGAGAAACCCTTAGACAGACGTTTAAAAAGTTTGATTATAAATTGAAATGTAACATGTTCCATGAGCAAATACTTCTATAAAGTCAGAAAATGGAGAGATGGGCCTAGAATAGATAGATGGATACCCATGCTAAAGCCATCATATCACTAGAAATTTTTACAATAATTGGAAATAACCAATCAAAACTGGGAACAGCTGAAGAGCTGTCCCAAACTAGAATTCATCAAAAGGGAAAGAAAATTTTCTATTTAAATAAGAAAAGCTTTTCATAAGACTTTTTCTTTTGAAATGTTTCAAATAATTATAGGAGGGAAAATAATGTGATTACATCATGTTTAACAAGAAACAACCCAGGTTTATAGTGTCACATCCTATGCAATCAAGCAAACATTGGCAACATGTCGAACACAGAAAGTTTCTCCAGTGTTTGACTTGCACACAAAAGAGGAGGTTTCATAGGCAACTCGCTATTAAAGATAGGAGAAAGAAGAGCAAAAATAGAGTTAAGTGATGTAAGAAGTAGAGCCTAATAGCAAATCTAAATTCAGGAGAAAACCACCGAGGACCCAAGCCTTGGTAAAGAGGAGTGAGTGAAAAGCTTAGGTTCTCAAGAGGTATGCTTTAAAGGAAACATGGAGCTAAACAAAGAACTAGCAATTGATGCCTTTAAGGTAAAAGGAGAGCCTTTGCCTTTTGGGCATGTTACTACTTCAATCATGTTGCCTTAGGAAATCATGATGCAAGAAGCTGAGGAAATTGAACTCCATGATACTTTTGGAGGGGGGGGGGGTGGAGGGGATTTAAGTGGAGTTGTGATCCAAGCCACTCCGGCAGATCAAACTAAGAGGGTTATTCTTAAAAAGCCTTCCTTGGAGATGATTGAACACATAAAGCCTTTGCACATTAAGATTCAATTAAATAGCAAGCCTTTCTCAAGGATACTTATGGATAATGGATCAACCATAAATGTTATACCTCTTAGATTTTTAAATTCTCTTGGTAAAAGTGAAAAAGATTTGATTTCTACTAATATTAGTATCTTAGATTTTACAAGAGAAGTTACTAGAATTGTAAGAGTCTTACATATTAAAATTATTAGTGGCAGTACAAGATCACTCACTATTTTTTTTTATCATGGAGTTAAAATCTAGCTGCAATGCATTTCTTGGGAGAAACTTGATTCATGCTAACTAGTATGTATCCAGGGATGAAGATATAGGGGGACCCATGGTGGCCTTAAACCCCCAAGTAATTTTCATTTTTTCATAAAATCAGTATATATTTAACATGTTTGTAGAATATTATATGAGTTTTATCAACTTTGGATTAGAGAAAGGAATATTTGGGAATTGCCTTTTTCTATTGTATTGATTGTAGTATATTGTACACTGATATTTATATACAAAAAGAATGAAAAAGGAAATAACTAACTAGCTAACGTGTGATGAAATGTAAATTACAAATATGTACATGTATACTATTCTACAGGTTTCAAATATGCATTACTCTTTTAGGTAAGTCATGAAATAAGTGTATAACATGTATATAAAAGCTTTATATATTTTACATGGATTAATATATATATCTTTAATCCATGTGAAAATTTGGTTGATATATTTTTATTGATATTTTACTTAATTATAAATAACTAAATTAATTTTATATTTTATCAATGAATTATTATTTTGAGCTATTTTTTTATTGAAAAAAAATTATAATACTAGTAATTTACATTTTGGCCCCCAATATGATAATTTTGGCTTTGTCCTGTGTGTTCATCGTCTCTGTACTAATTTTTGCTTTTCTAAAAGGGTAATGAGGTTGAGGTAGTCTGGGCTGACAATAAGCCATAACCAGAACTAACATGTCAATACTTTTTATTATTATTATTTTTTTAAATTGACACAAATTTAAAAATTAATTTAGTTTAATAAAATTTTTTAGTTAAAAAAATATTGAGATGTTAAAAAAAATAGACAATAAATGCCAAATTAGCTTTAGTTATCATAAAAATTTGAAAATTTGATCATTTGTCTAATTTTATCAAAAATTAAAAGTTTATATGTTAAATTGATAAAATTAAAAGTTAGTGTTAGATCCGTTATAGTTCATATTTTTATAACTAATCACATTATAAAAACAGTGGCGATTCAGCTAAACAACAACAACTTTCACATAATCATGTGCAAAATTAATTAATTAACAAATGTTTATTGCTAAATTGATCATTGATTCTTGAATGTTGCCTAAACTTTTTTTTTTTTTTGCCTATGACCATTGCCAAAACCTTGCCAACCTATTTTGACATGACCAATCCTTTCTTTTCACCTACTTTCTTTCATTGAGATGTTGCAACTAAAAATGAATTTCTATATTGAGACTCACTTATTTATTT
>CAOJBK016067028.1:0-20907 GCA_948294925.1 Codiaeum variegatum | reverse complement strand
TTTTTTGGTCAGTAAAGCGTCAGTAATTAATTAATTTATTACTGACACCAAACAGTGAAATATTAACGCAAAAATAGCATCAGTAAATTACTGACGCCAAATTTTCGCGTCAGTATTTTTTTTTACCGACGGTCGAAATACCGACGCAATTGTTGCGTCAGTAATTTACTGTTCAGCGTCAGTAACTCGAGTTACTGACGCCGAATTGCCTTTTACTGACGCCAATTCGGCGTCAGCAATTGTTTTTTTTTTGTAGTGTAATAAATGGCTCATCTTGTGAGCCCTACTACCCCTATGGATGTGCCTATGCACCTGTACGTCAATTTTAATCTCTAACTTTTCTATCCTTATTATTTTGCTTGTCTAACATGCCATGCAAGTAAAATAAATAACAAAAATAAAAAGAACAAGCTAAAAAAAAAACATATTATAAGGTAACTCGTCTAGCTATTGTGCATCTCTCTGCTAGCCAAAAGGTTAGGGTTAGGCACTGCCGTTAGCACCTCATTACCATCTAACATCCCGATGAAAGTGATAAAGAACTATTACGTATCCTCACCAAGATTCCAATTAAGGTTGCCTCCAGCACCCTAATGCTAGATTCGAAGAAGGAAGAAAAGGTAAAAAAACTAGAAAAGCTTGAAAACTATATAGGAAATGAGAATTAAAAGCTTTTAGAATGAATAAAAAATGAGAAAATCAAGACTACTTATAGGAAATCCTAAAAGCAATGCATTAAATTTAGAGACTTGGCTTTTGCACTTTTTCAGAAAATCATCTCTAAAAGACCTAAAAACTGACATGGTACATATTAAAAGTGTAAAAATTGATTTTCTAAAAAGCATCTAGAAGGCCTTCGGTTCACGCTAATCATATATAATCCTTGATCAATATTAAATCTTCTAAAGGTAGAAGATATGAACCTACAATGTAGCACCATCCTGACCATTGCATCAAGACAAAATCATAGGCTTAAACTAGATTTAAAATGAGATCGATAAGGCAAAAAAAGATGAAATTTGCTTTGAAATAGGTCAAACCAACAAGAGAAAAGCAGATGAAATCACAAACTTATAGCCTAGGAAATTTAGTGGACCCCGCAAGCTGGTAGCAAAGCAAAACTCATTTTTTTATGATTCTGTCCATGTTTTCCCTATATCAATAACCCTCATGGCACATTTTCAACAGACCTTCCCATTAACGAAACACAATCTTCATTTAAGTATTCTATCATCTCAAATCCTTAATCTTTGTTGCAATCAAACTCTCTCTCTCTCTCTCCTTTTGTTTTCTTAGTTCTTTTTCCATACTAAACTCTCTCTTTTTCTGGTGACACATAGTGGAGATGCAATTAGGTTTCCGAAAGCCTTTCGATCCAATTATCTCAAAGAGTAGGAGACTTAAGGTATCATGTTTTTCCCTAAATTTGAATTACGATTATGTTATTTTAGTTAATTATTCATAATTAGATTCTAAACTTCAAAAACTCTTTTCCAAACTCACATTTTCAAGAGGAAAGAACTGCGTGGGGTTTAATTCCCATTCAAAGGGATACATAATCATGTCTTATATTGTCAAGGGCATCAACTCCAAAACCTTTTTAATTTATTTTTCTCCTTCTTTATTTTGATTACTTATGTTAACTTCTCCATATAGTTTTATTAGTTTCTTTATTTGAATTATTATATTATTATTATAAGGGAATTTGTATCTCTTCTAGTACTTTAATGGCTAGAGGAAGGATTCCTTCATTGTTCACTATTTTCGTCTTGTATCTATTTCCTTTCCTTATTATCCTACATTTTATCATGTATATAATATTGTCCATGCATCATGATTATACTACTTATATGACTGTTTATGCTCCATTCTTTATCTGTAGATGCATACTTGAAGCTACCTTTTTCAACCTCATTCATACATGCTAAAGCTAAGTTGTTAAGAAATTTATTTTTCTTACACAATGTTTTGTCAATTTATGAGTTCCTCAATCCATCTTTTGGTTAGAAATGATTTTTTTTTATTGAACTCAAAATATTTTGTGGAGTAAAATTTTGGGTCACCTTAGTCAAACCTTAAAATGAAACATTTGTTAAACTGACTAAGGAGGATGTTAAGAGACTACAAGTTTAATTGGGTTTTGTATTTTTTAGAAAACTCATTGATAAGTTGGAAATTAAAGAAACAAAGTATGAACAAGGATTTGTGCAAAGATAGAATACAACGTTTTTGCTTTAATAATGGGTGAAGTAATATGGATGTTATGCCTATTAAAAGATTTTGAGATATAAAACATAAGGTTTAATAGTGCTTAGTTGTGATAATATATTACCAATAAATTTTAGAATGAACCTGGTATTTCAAAAGAGTACCAAACATAGAAAGCTATATTTTAATTTTGGAAACAATCACAACTATTGTACTTAAAGATACAAGACCAATTAGCATATGCATTCACTAAGGCCTTAGAGCAACTCTAAGAGACTCCCTTTTCTATTCCTTATTTTATTAAAAAATTCATTCTTTAATTTTAATTTGTTCAAAATCATGTATTTATTCCAACAATATATTTTATTTCACTCTCTATTTCTAATTTTTTAAAAGAAAAATACTAACAAATTATTTAAGAGTAAATTTCTCGCCCCCTAAATTTAAAAAGAGAGAATGTGGCTCCTTAAAAATTTTTAAATAAGAAAGTAGATTTAAAAGGCTGTTGGAAAGCTAAAATTAAAATCTAATCCCTAAAATAAAAAAGAAGCCTTATTTAGGAGGTTGTTGAGCTTGGCCTTACATCCTACCATATTTAAACAACTTATGTCCAAGATGCACAAATATGCTATATATACACACACATCTTAAGTGAGGGTGTGAGAGTTACTAGTATAAAGATAAGTTAAATATGGTTAGGGATGGCAATGGGGCGGGTTGGGGTCGGGTTATGTCCAACCCGCCAGATTTTTTTTCACCCCGTAACCTGCCATGCCCCGTCCTTCCCCGCTCCGTCCAAATATTTTTATATAATAAAATAATTATAAAATTATAAATATATTAAATTTATAACACACAAATATGATTTTTTTTCAAATTTAATCATTCAAATTAATATAAATATATGTTTTAATTAAATAATAAGAGTGATAATTAACTTTTATATATATATATATATATATATATATATATGCAGCCGGGGCGGGGTGGGACAGGCAAATATCACCCCTGCCCTGTCCCGGTATTTTTTTATACCGGATTAATCCGTAATCCGCCACATAATCCGGTCAACCATTGACTAACCCGCCTGTCGAGTTGGATCCCCATTGCCATCCCTAAATATGGTTAACTTATTTAGGTTAGTTATAAGCTATTAATATAGAAAGTTGGTTTTAACAACTTTTACTAAGATGGATTTCTCATATCACGTGTATATATATGGCCTTATATTTCTAGAACTAGCAAATACTAATACTGCACATTTTATCACACAAAATAAGCTCTTAAACTCTAGCGTATGGAGATCTTTAGTGCGCTTTTGCAGTGGGTTGTGGCACAAAAGTCACTTTGCCTTACTTTAGTAACTTTTGATTCTCTTACAAGGGTCCTTTCTTTCTCAGGTGAAATAGGAAAAATATTTTACCGGTACTTTGACATCGTTAATTTGAAATTTTTACATTATTTTTGTATGGTTTGATGGGTTCAAAAGCAGGTAGTAGCCCAAGCATTTTGTTCAAGCAACACATTACGAGGAATGAATGTGAGATTTACCTTTGGTTCATTACTTTTGTTGATTTCATCAAATGAAGGACTATAATCCATTTTTCACAATACATGAATCATTTTTTGGACTTTTTCATACTTGATTCCTCTGTATTATCATGAGTGCCCCTATCTTTCATGCAAATAAACAAGTTGGTATTGCAGACAAGGATGGTATAGGACTTTTATAGAGATATCATTGTTTGTGAACAAATTTTGCAGTGGGTTGTGACTTTGTGTCACAAAAGTCACTTTGCCTCTTACCTTAGTAACGTTTGATCCTCCTACAGGGGTCCATTCTATTTCAGGTGAAATGGGAAAAACATTTTACCAGTGCTTTGACATTGTTAACTGGATTTTTTATGTTATTTTTCATATGGGTGAGCATTCGGTCGGTTCGGTTCAAAATTGAACCGAACCAAATAAATTAAAAATCGAAATTCTAATATTTTAACAAATCAATCTGAACCAAAATTTAATATGCACATAATCGAACCAAAATATTTTCGGTTCGGTTTTAAATTGAAATAATCGAAATATTTTTTATATCATTTTTTAAATAATTATGTAATATTTTAATAAAAATTATATATTTTGTGTCCAAATATTATTATTTATAGAATTATTAATACATTAAATATAAATGTAATACAAATATTAGTAATTTTTTCTAATAACTTTTAAAAAAATTATAAATAATAATAATTTTATTATATAGTAATAAAATTTTGATTTAGTTCAGTTTGAATATAAAAAAAAATTTTCAAACCGAGCCTAACTAAAATAACTTTAGTTTTTAAAAATTAAAATTGAACTGAAAAATTGGTTCGATTTTTCGGTTTCGGTTCAATTTTGATCAGCCCTAATTTTTCCTACGGTTTGATGAGATCAAAAGCAGATGGCAGCCCAAGCATTATGTTCAAGCAACACTCTACGAGGAATGGATGTGAGATTTACCTTTGGTTCATTGCTTATGTTGATTTCAATCTGCCAAGGACTATAATCCCTTTTTCGCAATATATGAATCATCTTTTGGACTTTTCATACTTGATTCCTCTGTAGTCTTATGAGTTTATATCTTTCATGTAAGTAAGTTAATATTGTTAAAAAAGTTGGCTTAAATCTGATTTCTATTTTTTATTTAGAAAAAAGAATTTATTTTATATTTGGAAAATGAGTTTTTTATTATTTTTTTTAATTTAGGGAATATTTAAGTTTTTTGCTTGGAGTAGTCAACAAGTAATTGTTTTGGAAAATAAAATTAACAAGTTTAGATGGTTATAAATATAAGAGCTATTTTGTGTAAATTTAAAATAAGTATTTTTATGTATGGGCAAATACTTAAAGGATGTGAGAGCTACTTCTTGAGAACACTTTTTAACTTGACTTGAGAGTTTTTTTTTCTTCTAGTTTATGTGAGATGAGTGATACAATAAATTGTGGGATTTACGATTTAATTGTATTGTAGTGAAGAAAATAGATATCTCCGTGGATGTAGGCAAGTTTGTGCTGAACCAAGTAAATCTTGGTGTTGCTTATTTTTCTTGGCTTAGTTTATTTTCTTGTGTGCTTGTTGAATTGTTTGAATTTAAAAGTTTCCAACAAGTGGTATCACAGCCTGGTTACGATCGAAATTCAACAAGTATGGTAGAAGGTTCATCATTTTTCACTTTTGAAAAGTTTAATGGGAAAAACAGTTTCACTCTTTGGCAAAGAAGGGTAAATGATCTCCTAGTTCAATAGGATTTGGCAAAAGCATTGAAGGAAAATGAGAAAGGAAAGCTGGAGAAGATGAGCGATAAGGATTGGGAGGAGTTAGAGGAACAATGTGTGAGTATAATACGTCTTTGTATTACTGATAAAATTATAAATAATGTTATTGAGGAGGTTCTATTGTAGAGATTTGGGATAACTGGAGAAAATTTATCTGGCTAAGAATTTGACTGATAAATTACATCTAAAGCAAAGATTATGCACACTGAGGATGGTGGAAGGCAGAAATCTGGTGGAGCATATGAATGAATTCATTGGTATCTTAAATCAATTAAAAAAGATTGATGTTAAGATTGAGGAATAAGATAAGGAGCTAATGCTTCTTTCCTCACTCCTTGACTCTTATGAGAATTTTGTTGAGTCGTTGATTGCAAGTGTTGTCTCAAGGCTAGAGACGACTCGTGGCTCACGCTCCAAGAAAAACCCTACAAGCACACGAAGAAGACATAGGGTGACCCCTAAGGGCGGCCACTTTGATGCCTAAGTCAGTAGACTAATAGAGAAAATAGAACATAAAAGAATATGGAGAGATTAGAGTGATTAACCTTTTATCCAAGGAATACCTTAGTATTTATAACCAATGTTGTTCATATCTTCTCGTATAAATAGGCCTTATCCCCTATAATCCCAGGATAGAACTTTATCCTTATCCAACTTAGCGTGCCTTTCAGATTCAGGACTCTTTAACACTTATCTGCTGGGGACGACCCTTTGCTCCTAAGACAAACCCCTAGAGCTAAAGCAGTCACAAGCATCCTTTTATCGGCTCTAAACTACCCTTGCTGACGTGCCTCTCACTCTTGGGCTTGGATCTTCGACTGTCCCAGACCTATCTACAAGCCCTTGAGATTGCTTAGGACAGATCCTATATAGGGGTGAGTCATTACATGTTCCCCTATAAGTCCTTTGTCAAAGACTGAGACGTTTGCTAGCTAAAAGGGGTCGTTGCTTGGCCCTCAAATTTCAAAGTTTCCATGGGCAGGAATTTTCCTGCCATCGGCCCATGAGTGACACATGGCCTCCTTACGCTTCTCAAAGAGGTCATTTCAACTTCTGCCTTAATGTCTATAAATAGTTCCTCATTTTGTCTCTGAAACTCATTTGCGTTCTCACACTCTCGGACGATCTCTAGTTGCCTACACGACCCGACCCTCAAAAATCCAACTCTTCCTCAAGTCCTCTTCTCCGATTAACATGTACTTTTCTTTCTTTTCCTCTTCTATTTCTTACCATTTCAGAGCTAGGACTGTTAAGCTTAGGGTCATCTTCTCTTCCTTTTTTAAGATGAGCTCCGCATCCGATAGTCAAAACCAGGGGTCAATCTCTGTCCCCCAATTCTCTGACCTAGAGCTCTTGTCCGAGCCTACCCCCTCTATATTTGATGAGTATGTCATAGATCTTCCTATGGTTCACCAAGATCCTAAAGGAAAGGGTCTTGCCTTTCTTTTAAACATCACTTCCTCACCTTACACATTAGTGGATGAGAGTATCTCTGAGGACCAACCTCCCCTTAAATGAAACAAGACAAAGGATCAAAAGCCTTTAGAGGCCGAGCCCATAACCACTGTCAGTGTCCTACCTGGGAACTCAGGAAAGGAAGAGGAGGTGAATTTGAACCTTGGAGCTGAGGGTGCCAATCCCATACCACGGGTCATGAAGAAGGACTATGTAGTTGTCCCTTTTGAACATATCTACAGCTCTAGAACACAAGGGGACCTTGGCTAGTTTAGGGAGAGTTATGGTATCTCAAATGACTTCATCTTCTCCCTACCAAACCTTAACCTGGGTGCCAATAGAGAACCTGTTGGGAACAGATGGATCGTCTACTATGAGGACCTCATGGTAGGCTTTATGTTTCCTTTGTCTAGCTTGGATGTGGAATTCCTTTAGACCTATAGTGTAAACATTACCCAAGTTCATCCCAATGCCTGGAGGGTCGTAAAGGGACTCCAGATGTTGTCCTACTTTAGAGCATTCATATAACCATAAGGGAATTCCTGGAGATATACTAGCTCATCCCTAACAAAAAGGAGAGCGCAACCACCTCTAAGCAGAAAATAGCTGTAAGTGCTTTAAGCTACCCTTTTCTCTGAAATCCATCTAGAAGATAAGGTTCTTCATAATTTTGCACCTTAGCCTCACTGAGATTCCTCGTCGGTGGAACCTTGAAGCTCAACTTAAAAAATCTAAAGACCTTTTCCCCTTAACTCGTCATGAGCAGAAGGACCTGAGCAAGATATCTGAGCTCATCCAGAAGTATGAGTGCTTTGATGCGATGTCCCTAGTGGATCCCTATTACAAATATGAGGTTTGGACCCTAGACAACTAGTATCTGATGAATAACCCTAGGGGGTATACTTGTGAACCTTAACATTATTATTTTTGATATGAGGTTTGACCCCTACTATATTCTATTTTTTAGATATGGTTGGCATTATTGAAAGAATGAAGGCTCTCGAGGTGAAAAATTCCGCCTTACAAACAAACAATGGCTTGTCTAAAGGTTCCTCAAAGTCTTCTCACTCTAAGGGAGGCTCCTCATCCTAGAGGGAGTGTCGTCCCTTTGGCTCTACTTTGCCATCTACAAGCCCCCCATTGCCCCCTAGTAAGGGTGAAATGGTCGAGCAAAGAACCAAGAATCCTCGTAAGACACCATCTACCAGTCGCAAGACTACTCCAATTATTGGTAATACTGAGACCATCATGGAGGTGATAAGGAGGATTTGTGGGACAATGCCTCCTTGAGTGATCTCGAGTTATGCTACAACATCATTAAGTCTATGTGGCTACAAAGTGACTTCAAACAATATGAGAAGATGATCCATAGATAGCGTCTTCTCTTGTCGATCAACGCTCCTTTGGTGTAAGCCTCAATGTATATTAGTACCTATATACTTAATTATTATTATTTAGGCCTACTGAAGCACTTGTTGATTTTTGCCTTTACAGGTGGCTGACCTTGCCTTCACTGAGGCTATAATCACCAACTGTGAGCTGAGGGCCCTTGATAGTGAGAGGACAACTACTGAAAAAGATAAAGAAGTTGTCTTCCAGTAGGTTCAAGAGAAGAACAAACATATTTCTTCTTTGGAGGAGTAGCTAAGGAGCTTACGCAAGGAAAAGGATGATGCTCTCCTTGCAAAGATTAAAATGGAGAGCGAGCAGTGCTAAAATAGGGATGAGGTCAAGGCTCATGCTAAAGAGCTGACCAAGGCCCATATGGAGGTGGAGAGAGTGATAGACAAGGTTGTCGTCTGGATGATAACGACAACTGTTGAAAAAGATAAAGAAGTTTTCTCCCATCAGGTTTAAGAGAAGAACAAGCATATTGCTTCTCTGGAGGAGGAGTTAAGGAGCTTACGTAAGGAAAAGGATGATGCTCTCCTTGTAAAGATTAAAGTGGAGGGCGAGCTGCACCAAAATAGGGACGAGGTCAGACTCATGCTAAAGAGCTAGCCAAGGCCTACAAGGAGGTGGAAAGAGTGATAAACAAGGTTGCCATCTGAATGATAGCCTTTCGTTAACAAATTATGGACGAGGCTGTCTCTAGGTTTGAGGATGAGTCCCACTCGCTCAATATAATGACCCCTAATGAGGCCATATTTGAAATGGAAGCTCATGCTAACGATGTCGAGGCCATCAATGATGAGGAAGTGTCCCTGATGGAGCTATCAGAAGAGGGTGCTCAAGTTGACCCCCCCTGCCCCCCTTGAGAATGTATCCTAACTTCATCAGACATCAGTTGATGCTATTGAGGTAGAGGTCACAAGGGATGCTCTTATTGATGTTCAAGCCACCCCTTAAAGCTCTCTTATATTTTTTTATGATGACTCTTTGGGGGTTCTGTCCCAGGGTTATCGCCTATCCCTTAGGTTTTATTTTGAATACTATCCAAGGGGTTTATCCTTGGAGCTTTATATAAACATAACAAGATATTTGTGAAATTACTTCTATATTTTTTACTGCTTGAGAGGTCCTTTTTAAGGGGTCGCACTTTGATTAAATTACGTTTTGTATAGCATTGATGTCTTTACCTTTAATAATGTTTTTATTTTTAACCTTTAGCTTTTGCTTAGGTTAGGGGTCGTGTTACCCCTTGCCCTATTAAAGGTGTTTTGGTTCTCCTTGATTGCCTATGATGGGCTAAGGGTCATCTACAACACCTTATTTGCTTTAATTAATGACCATGGTGATCTTCTGTCATAGGTTATTAGTGATTTAATTAGCGACCATAGGGATCGTCTGCTGCGAGTTATTATTGCTTTTGGTTAGCAACCCTATGGGTCATCTATTACATATATTGTTATTTGTCTTGATGGTTTAAATATCATTAGCATGCTAAGTGGTTGTCCTTGTTCATGCATATGATGATCTTTGGATTGTTAGGATAACAACTGGCAATTCAAGAGAAATTTTATTTTATTCATGATGCCAGGGTTAGTAGGCACATCTAAACATCTCAACTAGATTGACACCTCCTTAGCATCTTCATCATTTACCTGAACTTATTATTGAAAAGGAAATACATCAATTTTGTAAAGCAATAAAATAATATTGAAAGCAAAACTAAGGATAGAATAACTTTAGATGCTCTGCGTTCCATGCATGGGGGAGAGCTTTTGCCACAAGCATCTTCTAGGCAGTATGATCCAATCCCTAGCATCTTAGTGACTTTAAAGGGGCCTTCCCACTTGGGTTATAGCTTGCCGACCCCATCATTGCCCTTTGTCAGCTCCTCCTTTCTGAGAACGAGGTTGCCCTCTTGAAACGCCTTGAACTTTACCTTGTTGTCATGGTACCTAGCTACTTTTTGTCTATAGGCTACAGCACTAGCATAGGCCAGGTCTCTCAACTCCTTGACCAAGTCTAGGTCGGCTCTTTTTTCAGTATTCTTATCAACATCCTGAGTAAACTCGATCCTGAAAGATGGTTGGCCTATCTCGATAGGTATCACTACCTCTATTCCATAGGTTAATAAGAACGAGGTTTCTTCTGTGGTGGTTCTGGGGCTCATCTACCCAGTTTCCCTTTTTTATCATCAAGCCTTTTCTTAAAGCCTTGCATGATGGCTTGATTTGTGACCTCTATTTACCCATTGGTCTGAGGGTGAGATACTGATGAAAATTGAACATCTATCCCCAACCCTTTGCAGAATGACTTAAAGTGTTTTGAATCAAACTATTTCTCGTTATCAGTAATGATGACCCTTGGAATCCCGAACCTTATTACTATGCTCTTCCACATGACATATGTGATCCTATGATGAGTGATAGTGGATACTAGTTCAGCCTATGGCCATTTGGAAAAGTGCTTAATTACTATAATGAGGAACTTTTTCTACCTCATAAACCTGGGAAATGGCCCCAAAATGTCTATGCCCCATAGATAAAAGGGCCAAGTCATTCTAATAGGGGATAGGGCCATTGTTGGGGTTCTCTGAATGTTGGCATGCTCTTGGCATTTTTTTTCAACTCTAGACCAGGTGGTCAGCATTTGCCTTGATAATGGGCCAGTAGTATCTTTGAAGGAGGACCCTCTTTGCCAGGGTAGCACTTGCCTCATGTGCCCTACATAGTCCTTCATGCAGCTCTTGCAGTACATATTCACCCTCTTCTTTGCCTATACAACGGGTCCACAGGTGAGTTCTCAACCTCCTATAAAAGTTGCCCAAATTCCAACTATAATCTTTGGATCTTTGTATGACCCATCATGCTTCTTTTTTATCTCTTAGGAGGTGTCCCTCTAATAGCCATCTTACCAACAGGTCCATCCAGCTGCCTTGCCACTATGTTGGGTACACCAACTCTCCTACCTTAGAGGGGGCCTTCTATATAGCTAGAGGATTATTTTTCAAGTCCTCCATCCTCCCCTGGGAAGCTTCCTTAGCTATACCATCAGCCTCCTTGGTTTGGTCCCTAGGAACTTTGACTATTTTCCATCACTCCTTTTGTAATTGCTTTACCATTTCCACATATGGGGTAATATCTTCCATTTGTACCTTAAATTTCCCTTGAACCTGATTCACTGCCAGTTGTGAGTCACTATATATGGTCATGTGTTCGACCCCCATTTCCTTAGCGAGCTTCATGCAGTTAATCAGGGCCTCGTACACTACCTCGTTATTGGACTTTACAAACTCGAGTCTCACAACATATCTAATGATGACATTTTGGGGACCATTGATCACTACATTGACCCCAGAACCCCCATCACTTTCAACACCATCAACCCACATTTCCCACTACTCAGGCGGGGTGACCCCCTCTCCTTCAGAGGGATGTTTCTAGTTTTTGTAGGATCTTTATGAGTGGAAGGTCCATTCTTAATACTACCGTGTGTGCCTCAAAATAGTGCTTTAGCTTCTGAGTGGCCATGTACAATGCCAAGGAATTCTTCTCTATCCTGGGGTACCTCAACTCAGTACCTTACTTACGTAGTATATAGGGAACTAATCCCTTGCCTCTTCCCTTAATAGTACCACTGCTACTACATCCTCTGTTGTAGACATGTATAGGTAGAGGTCCTCTCCATGAATGGGTCTACTTAGCAAAGGTGTGGAGGTCAAGAATTGTTTAAGGCTTTTAAAGGACTATTGGCATTCCTCTGTCCACTGAAAATGCTTGAGGCTTTTCAAGGCCTTAAAGAAAGGATGACATCTTCTGGCCGAGTAGGAGATGAACCTTGCTAAAGTTGTTATCCTCCCATTCAACCTTTGAACTTCTTTCACGTTCTGGGTGGCTTCATTTCCATTATAGCCTTTATTAGCTCTGGATTAGCTTCAATACCCCTTTGTGATACCATATACCCCAAGAACTTTCCAGCAGGCACCCCAAATACACATTTTTCAAGGTTCAATCTTAGGTTATATCTCTACAAAATTGTTAAGATCGCTTGCAGGTCGTCAGGATGACCTTCTGCCTTCATCATCTATATACACTTCAATAGTTTTACCTATCTCTTCCTTAAATATGGCATTTACCATCCTCTAATAGGTTGCCCTTACATTCTTCAGCCTAAAGGGCATTCTCTTATAGCACTAGGTTCCTAAGTCTATGATAAAAGAGGTATTCTCCTTATTTTGAGGGTGCATACATATCTAGTGGTACCTCAACCTAGTATCCACAAAGGTATACAACTCATACCCCGCTATGGAGTCCACTAGTTGATCTATGCTCGGTAGTGGGTATGGGTCCTTTGGACATGCCTTTTTCAAATTCGTGAAGTCCACACATATACAGTATGAGCCGTTAGGCTTCTTCACCAGCACCACATTGGCTAAGCATTCAGGGTATTGCACCTCTCGATTGACCCACACTTTTAACTATTTTTCTACCTCCTCAACTATGGTTGTCTATTTTTCTAGTGAATGCTTCCTCTTCCTCTAAGCAATGTGATTGATGGAACTATCGATGTTGAGGCGATGTTGCATTACCCTTAGATCCACCCTAACCAGGTCATCTGCACTCCACACAAATGCCTTGGGAATCCTCTGCAAGGTACTAACCACTAGCTGCTTCACCTATTCATCCATTTCTCCTCCTACTTGAACCAAGCCTCGGGGCAGTTTCACCTTCTGAACTTCTCCATTTGGCTTTAAAAACTCTAGACTCATGGGGTTCTTTATGTCTAGATGAGCTGCTTAGAAGACCCCCTTCTGGATGCTGAAATATGTTTATCTTGTAGTCTCTTGACATCCCTTCGTAACTGCTACCCCTCTGATGATGGAGATTTTAAAAATGAGATGGTATGTGCTAGGTATGGCCCTAGTTGAATACAATTAGGGTCATCCTATCAAGATATTATATGTGAAAACAATGTTTGCACTATAAACTCTACATTTACCTCCCTTGTTATATCATCATCTCCTAACTCTTCACTCAGATGAATTGACCCCTCCATTTGCACTTGGAAATTACCAATCCCAACTAAAGGAGTAGCCATAGGCTTTTGGTCTTTCTCTCATAGTCTCATCTTTTTGAAACATTCCAAGGTTATCATGTTGGTCAAGATGCCATCATCGACCATGATTCTTCTAATTATGAAATTGTTGACATATCCCTGTATGACCAGAGCATCATTATGGGGATGGACTACATGATTGCCATCTTTATGACCAAACGTAATTGAGCAAAGGGCCAACGAGTGTGCAGAGTGTTGAGGTTGAGGGTCCTTCTTCTACAGTATGGCACACAAGTCTATTACCACCCTCTTTCTCTGGGTTGAGATGACACTTGATGAGCTTCCCCCCATTATTACAAAAATTTCACCTTCCACTTGTCGATCTCCTTGCCGAGGATGATCATTTCCTTTACCACAGTCCCCTTGTCTATCATCTCACCGAGGCTCCTTCCATCCATGATCTTGAGGCTAACCCCCTAGTGTGTCTCAAAATTCCTAACACCCCCTTTTGTATCAGCCTTTCGATTTCATCCTTCAAGTGTCTACATTCTTCTGTATCATGCCCCTTATCTTGATGGAATTCATAATACTTGTTTGGGTCCCCCTTTGTTCTAGAGGAATCGCTCATCTTTAGGGGCCACTTGACATCTTCCCCATTTTTCTTCATCCACACTAGGACATCTCATCTGGAGGAAGCAAGAGGAGTGTATGAACTTAGTCAATCGGACCCAAATCATCGGCTCCTCTCCTACCTCGTGGATCCACTACTACTACCACTTTCCTCTCTTATGTCCTCTACCATGTCTGATGGTGGGGTAGCGAGTGCTTGAACCCTAGTAGCCAAACTCTTGAGGATGTCTTCAATCCTTATATGACCCTCAGCTGAAGCCATGATCTGGGTTCAATTGGTAGGCTGGACTACGAATAGATACTTTTGTAATGGCTCATTGGTTTTCCCATTTAAGATGGCTAAAAATGTCGTGTCAAATTGGAAATCTGACTCCTCCCTTACCTCCTCATTGAACCGTTCCAAGTACTACCTTAGAGTCTCTTTAGGTCTTTGCCTCACCGTTAATAGGTTAGTTGAGTGCTTCAAATTTTCCCTTAACGACATAAACCGAGTCTGAAAGAGATTTCATAATTGTTTGAAAGAAGATATAGACTTTCTAGGAACTTATTATACCATTCAGAGGCTACCCTAACTAGGGTCATATGGAATAGGTGGCATAGGACGTGGTCCTATTACATCTATGAATGAATCTTTATTTTGAATTTGTTAACATGTGCCTATGGGAACATTTTCCCATAGTAGTTATATAACCTATGAGGATTTTCAAAGACTGAGGGGTAGCTCTTCATTAGGATCTCATCCACTAGAGGCGATTCCTAGGTTAGATCCAGGTTCATCTTAACACCTTTGATCCCCATGTCTGCCAATATCCCTTTTAACATATCAGTTATGTTTGTTCCTGGTGCCACTCTTCCCAGCATATTCTCTGCCACATCCTCCACTTGGTTTCTTGCCTAGGAGTTCACCTTCTGTCCCCTTGGCAAAATTTGATCATTGTTGCCCCATTAGATCTATCTGGCCCTACACTTTGTGCTTGCGAAAGATGTTGCAACTGCCTTTTCAAAGCTTCCACCTTCTTTTGTAATTTCATGTAATTACCAGACATATTTCTCATAACCCTAGAGTTGTTAAAATTTAGGGCTTGGCCCAGTTGGAGGTTCATAATACCGTGTTGTGCGTGTTGAACATCTAATGCCTGAGCTGCCGGGCCACCTTACCCCTGGGCCATGTTCTGCGGTCCCACATTATTCACAGCTACAGTGCCAGGAGTTGGGGGAGTGTGATTACTAAACGGAACAACTCTAGTTTCCTGCCTCATTGAAGTTGGAGGTTCTTCCATGTTCAATCCTAGTTCCTCTGGGAACAACTCTAACCCACGATTTAAATCAAAATTCCTGTTAAGATTAGCCATAGTGTTTTAATCAAGCCAAAAGCCAAGGGCGTCTCCACGCTTACCGCACCAAATGTTGTCTCAAGGCTAGAGATGACTCATGGATCACGCTCCAAGCAAAACCCTGTAAGCATAAGAAAAAGACACAGGGTGAACCCTAAGGGCAGCTACTCTGATGTCTAAGTCAATAGACTAATAGAGAAAGTACAACAAAAAAGAATATGAAGATATTAGAGTGATTAACCTTTTACCCAAGGAATACCCTAGGTATTTATAACCAATGTTGCTTCTATCTTCTTGTCTAGATAGACCTTATCCCCTATAATCTCAGGATAGAACTTTATCCTTATCCAACTTAGCGCACCTTTCGGATTCAAGACTCTTTGACACTTATCTGCCGAGGATGACCCCCTAAAGCTAAAGGGGTATCTAACATCTTTTTCTCGGCTCTAAACTACCCCTTTGGACGTTCCTCTAACTCTTGGGCTTAGATCTTTGACCTTTCCAAACCTATTTATAGGCCTTTGACCAAATGGGCGCCCCGGGGGTGGCTTGGGGTGGGCCCTATGTAGGAGTGAGTCATCATCAAGTAAGGATAATTTGACTATGGATATCATACAAGCACAATTGATTTCTCTCCAAACTATAAGGAAGGCTAAAAGTGAGGAGAGGGAAGACAAGGCATTGGTTTCTCAAGGTGTGAGTCAGAGAGGGCAATTACATGATAAGAGTGGATCTTAGCTGGGTAGTCTAGATCCATTGTCAAGAATTTGAATGACATTCAATGCTTCAAATGCAAAGAGTATGAACACTATAAAAAGGATATCCAAAAGGATAAGAAAAAGCAAGATAATGAAGAGAATGTGGTTTCTCTTACTTGGAATGATGGAGATGCCCATATGGTCAACCAAGGTAATGATGTATTTTCTTGTGATGATTGATTTTTAGATTCTTGATGTGTTCATGATGTTTTCTCTAGGCTGGATTATTTTGATACACTCTAAAAAGGTATGACTATAACATTAAAATTAGTTAATAAAACTAAGGTGAAATTCCTGGTATTGGTAGTGTGAGAATCAAAATGTACAATGGAGAGGTAATAACTTTAAGAATATATTCCTAAGATGAGAAAGAATTTAATTTCATTGAGTATGTTGGACTCTAAAGGATTTAATTATAATGTTAAAGGTGGAGTTCTAAGGGTTACTCATGGTCCTTTGGTCCTGATGAAAGGAAAGTTACATCGAGGGGTATACCTTCTAGTTAATAGCACAATGAAGACCACACTTGCAGGCTGGAAACATGGCGCACGTAAAGGAAATCGTTTTTAGATGGGAGATAGTTATAAATGGGTGAAATCTGCTGGTGATAAGGTAGAGAGATTGAGTTCTCTCTTCAAGGTCAAATAGCACTAATGACTTGATTTCAGCTATTTATGGTATATTGGCCGTGTTTGGAATCAGGGTGTGAGACTAAGTTCTGATTCGAGTGTATAGCTGGGTATTTAAGGCCCATATGGTATTTTCAAAATTCAAGTTAAGGTGGAGATTATTAGGAAATTTTACTTAAATTTGATTTCTATTTCTTATTTAGAAAAAAAGAATTTATTTTCTATTTAGAAAAATGAGTTTTTTTTTTTAATTTAGGAAATGTTTAAATTTTTTACTTGGAGTAGTTAATAAGTAATTGACTTGGAAAATTAAATCAACAAGTTTAGGTGACTATAAATAGGAGAGCAATTTTGTGTAAATTTAAGAGAAGTATTTTTAGGTATGGGCAAACACTTAAAAGGTTGCTTCTTAGAAACACTTTTTAGCTTGGGTTGAGAGTTTTTTTCTTCTAGTTTATGTGAGAAGGATAATACAATAAATTGTGATATTTACGATTTAATTGTATTGTAATTGTTTTCTCATATAGTGAAGAAAAGAGATATCTCCATAAACGTAGGTAAGTTTGTGCCGAACCACATAAATCTTGGTGTTGCTTATTTTTCTTGACTTGGTTTATTTTCTTGTATGCTTATTGAATTATTTGAATTAAAATTTTTTTCAACAAGTGGTATTAGAGCCTGGTTACAATTGATATTCAAAAGTATGGTAGGAGGTTCAACACTTTTCACTGTTGCAAAGTTTGATAGGAAAAGCAATTTTACTCTTTGACAAAAAGGGTGAAGAATCTCCTAGTTCAACGGGGTTTGGCAAAAAATTTGAAGAAAAAGAAGAAGGATAAGCCAGAGAAGATGAGTGATGAAGATTATGAGGAGCTAAAGAAATAGTGTGTAAGTATAATACGTCTTTGCATTGCTGATAACATTATAAATAATGTTATTGAGGAGACTTTTACTGTAGATAGTTGGGGCAAATTGGAGAAGATTTATCTGGCTAAGAGTTTGACTAATAAATTACATCTAATGCAAAGATTATACACGTTGAGCATGGTGGAGGGCGAAAATCTGGTGGAGCATATTAATGAATTTATTGGTATCTTAGATCAATTAAAAAAGATTGATGTTAAGATTGTGGAAGAAGATAAGGCACTGATGCTTCTTTCCTCACTGCCCGGGTCTTATGAGAATTTTATTGACTCATTGATTGCAGGTAAGGATACTTTGACTATGGATATTGCACAAATGTAATTACTTTCTTTCAAACTAGAAGAAAAGCTATAAGTGAGAAGCGGGTAGATGTGGAATTAATTTCTCAAGGTGCGATTCAGAGAGGGAAGTTACATGATAAGGGTGGATCTCAGTGGGGAAGGTCTAGATCCAGTATCAAGAAGTTGAATGACATTCATTGCTTCAAGTGCGAAGATTATGGAAACTATAAAAAATGATTGCCAGAAAGGCAAGAAAAAGTAAGATGTTGAAGAGAATGGGGTTTCTCTTGATTGGGATGACGGAGATGCCCATGTGGTCACCCAAGGTAATGATGTATTTTCTTGTGATGATTGGGTTTTATATTCTTAATATGTTCGTCATGTTTGCTCTAGGATGAATTATTTTGATACACTCCAAAAAGATATGACTAGAACATTAAAATTAGGTATTACGTCTACGGTGAAAGTCATGAGTGTTGGTAGTGTGAAAATCAAAATGTATAATGGAGAGGTAATGCCTTTAGAAAATGTGGTATATGTTTCTAAGACGAGAAAGAATTTAATTTCATTGAGTATGTTGGACTCTATAGGATTTAGTTACAATGCTAAAGATGGAGTTCTAAGGGTTACTCAAAGTCCTTTGGTCCTGATGAAAGGAAAGTTACATCGAGGGGTATACCATATAGTTGATAACACAGTGAAAACCTCAAGTGTTAGCTGAAAATGTGGCACGCGCAAAGAAAATCGTTTTCAGAGGGAAGATGGTTATAAATGGATGAAACCTGCTGATGATAAGGTGGAGAGATTGTGGTCTCTCTTCGAGGTTAAATAATGATAATGACTGGATTTCAACTACATATAGTATATTGGTTGTGTTTGGAATCAGGGTGTGAGATCAAGTTCTAATTTGAGTGTGTAGTTGGATATTTAAAGCCAATATGATATTTTTTAAAAAAAATTTAAGTTAAAGTGGATATTATTAAGTAAGTTGACTTAAATTTGATTTTTATTTTCTTATTTAGAAAAAAAATTTTATTTCATATTTGCAAAAGGGGTTCTTTTTTTATTAATTAAGAAATAATTAAGTTTTTTACTTGGAATAGTCAACAAGTAATTGACTTGAAAAAGAAAATCATAAACTTATTGGACAAGTGTATGTGACTATAAATAGGAGAGCTATTTTGTTTAAATTTAAGAGAAGTATTTTTAGGTATAGGCCAATACTTAAATGGTTACTTCTTGAAAATACTTTTTAGCTTGGGTTGAGAGTTTTTTCTTCTAATTTATGTGAGAGAGGTGATATAATAAATTGTGGGATTTACGATTTAATTGTATTGTAATTATTTTCTCATATAGTGAAAAAAATATATCTTTCTCCGAACGTATGCATATTTGTGTCGAACCATATAAATCTTAATGTTATTTATTTTTCTTAGCTTGATTTATTTTTTATATACTTATTGAATTGTTTAAATTTAATTTTTTCCAACAGGTATTACGAACTATAAAGGATGATTTAGGCTTTTTTGGAGATATCGTTATCTACAGGTAATCTTTTCTACATACCATGAGTATATATGCATTAAATTTAAAATTTAAATCTTTTGAACTTATTAAGAAAGGGCGGTTTAAAAGCAAGAATTTTTTCATTAAATATTTGAAGAAACAAGCGGATATTTCTGTGCATGTGTTAGCTTAGGAGGTACATTCCTTAACTTGTCCCACTAGTTTTTTTTTTCAATGTTCTGGATTGTATTAGATAATTGGTGTATTTGGATCCTTTGAATTAATACATTATGTGCTTTTGGTCTAAAAAAAAAGAGGGCAGTTTATGTGATTTCTCTAATTTCACCATTTTCAATTTACTATATGATCTCTTGGCAAAAAAAAGAAAAAAAAAACAATTTGATCCTATTTGTAATTATTTTATTACTTTTAGATGATAAGCTAAATTTATCTTTTAAATTTCTATTTTGAACTTTTGAGAAATAAATAGATTAGTAAAATGTGATTTGCATAAGGGGAAAAGGGTTGTGTTAAATATTGTATGTGTTAATAAACAGAAAATGGTATGAGGAGCCCACCTCAGGTGAAGCAGGACAAAAGAAAGCAAATCTAACCGCAAAATACCGAAAGGGACTTCACTACTTTACATGGAAATAACCAAAATATTCATACAATGGAAAAGCGTAGGACCCTATTCCCACTTCTATATTTGTTTTTGAGGTCAATTATACCCTTCCCTTAAATAAAATCCAAAAACATGTGTACTTTGTTTTTCACTATTTATTTGACTATGATTGAAGAAAGAAATAAAGAACAAGTTGTTGTCAAATCCTTCGCCACTCGAGAATAGCTAGACAGTGTCAGCCATTTGGAAAAGCCAAGTGGAAGGGTTAGTTTGGTCATAAAAAAGATGAAGGTGGGCATTGTATTTTAGTGAAGAAAGATGAGGTTATTGATGTAGATGTTTTTCAACTTGAGGAGGAGATAAGGCCACATGGGGAGAGATCACTTTCTGCTACCCAAAAGGCACCGGTACAATATCCCGTTCAAAGGTAATGCTACACAAGCCAGTCCCATGTATTCTTATTATTATTAAATAGAATAATTTTCAAACTTGTGGAATTAAATAGATAAATTACGAAAGAAAGTTGGGATTCTTAAACAAATGTGCAAAATAGATGAATATCATATATATATACACGTTTTCCTCATCTTGTATTTTCTCAAAATTTTCCTTCTTCACTATTTTCTCATTTAGTATTTATTTTCAATCCTCTTTTTTTTTTTATTCACAATTTATTTTTTCTTTGGGATCAAATCAAGCAAATTCAAGATAAAAAATTTCAACATATATTAACCAACAAATATTATTATATATTTTATATTTTTAATTGATTTTGAAAATTTTTAATTGTATATATTT
>CAOJBK016065756.1:0-15813 GCA_948294925.1 Codiaeum variegatum | reverse complement strand
TTGAAACATACCTAGCTTTTCCCAAAAGCTCGTTCTCTAATTCTCTTCAAGAAGCTTAAATCTTCTCTCTTTGGTTAACCAAATGTTTGATCCTAGCTCATTTACTTGAGAACTTGAGACTTGAGGATTGGCTTTGGACTTGAAAGTTTCTGCACACTCCTTTCTCAAAGTTTAATTGAAGAAGAGTTTGTGTTTGAAGAACTCTTCTTCAAAATAAACATACTCTCTCAATTTTGTGTGAATTTCAAGCTTTATCTCTCTAACTCTTGGAGAGTTTCGCTCTCTAACAAAGGTTGAAGAAGATGAATAGTTCTTCTTCATCCTTTAGGTTCTATGAAAGTTTTCTTAGGATTTTCTTTAGCCACTGATGACAGGTATAAACCTCCTGACAAGAGGGAAGAGGTTGGCCCTAGTTAAATACGTAATTCTATCGGCTTTAGTAGTCATAATCATAATAATAATAATAATAATAATAGGCATAACCAACCAGTTTTTTATAGAATTAATCATACTTTGCAGTCTGGAATCTATGAACAGGAGACAAAGGGCATGAGGGGGCAACCTTTCTCAGGGGTATATGTCGAATCCCTAAGCCTATGTGTCATTTCCTCAGGTTCTAAAGTTGGGAGGAGTTGATTTAGATGTTGTACGTGATGTAATACATGAATTATATAGTTATGGTTTGCGTCAAGAAGGTCGTCCTAAATTTCATAAGCCATATCCCGACATGATTGTTAGAGACAATCCTTATCCAATGGGTTATCATGTTCTTGAGTTTTCTCTATTCTCTAGGAAAGAGGGACAATCCACACTTGAA
This sequence comes from Codiaeum variegatum, assembly GCA_948294925.1. NCBI lineage: Eukaryota > Viridiplantae > Streptophyta > Magnoliopsida > Malpighiales > Euphorbiaceae > Codiaeum > Codiaeum variegatum. The sequence continues at coordinate 14,996 of CAOJBK016065756.1, read as the reverse complement.
CACATCGCTTGTTTTACCATTCAATGTTGTGAATTGGTGAATTATGAAATTTTTTCCATTTAAAAAATGTGATTGTTTGTTAACAATTTAATTGGTATTGCTTTTACTTGGTATGCTACACTCCCCAAGAATTTTATTTTCATATGGCAAGAGATGGAGCATCAGTTTCACACTCAGTTCTTCTAGGTTGAACCAGAGGTTTGCAAAGCAGAATCATCTAGAGTGACTGAAAGAGTTGATGAAATGTTGACCTCTTCATTGCACGGTTAAAAAGGATGAGAAATAGGTATAAAATTCTTCTATCAGAATATGAATATGTCAAAATGGCTCAAAGGGGTCTCGATATTGAAAGTTTCAAGTGATGAAATTTTAAGATTTTTATGAGCTAGCTACCAAAGTGAGTGAGTATGAAGAATATTAAAGGAGGAAAGACTCAATGGAGACTTATTTCCAAGAGGTTTTCAATGCTGAAATTGTTGTTGCTGACCCTATAAATATTGGGTTTTTTGTTTTTCCTTTTCTAGAGAAGAAATCCCCAGAAGTTTGGAAGAAATACCAAGGCTCAAACCCTCAGATGTAGTATATATTTGAGATATCCAAAACTGATCAAATATTTGATTTTCTCCTCAAGGAAAAGTTTATCAAGTTTCCACCTACCACAAACTTTCAACAAATGAGGAATTGAAGGGAAAAGAGTATTGTAAGTACCATAATTCTTACAAACATTCTACTAATACTTGTTGGGAGTTTAAAAATGTGGTACATGATCAGATCAATAAGGGAGTGCTGAAATTTCTAGAAAAGAAAGATGTCACGTTGATTGAAGAAGACCCATTCCCACCTGTTGTTTCCATCAATACAATTAACATTAACCTTAGAGTTACTAGATGTTAAAAAGAAGCTTAAGAAGAAAGAAATGAATTGGGACACTCTTGGACAACCCTTTGGCAAATTTGACCATATGGTGAAATACCACAGACCACCATTAACAAAAATCCTCAGTGAATCAATAAAACATATTAGTTGGAGAGACAACTCTAAGGAAGGAGATTCGACATCAAAGAAGAAGCTATTTTATCACAAAAATCCTTCAACAATTGGAGACAGAGTAATCGCCATGTTGGTAGATGGAGGTTAGCTCCAAGGTGGAGTTAGTGAATAGGGAAATTTCTCAAGTAAAATGTAAAAATCTTTTTATAAATCTAATTCCTCTTGGAGTGTCTCAAATAATTATAAGAAAAGAGATGATGCGATCTCCCCAAGGTTTAATAGAAAATAATTAACGTTTGTAGTACCAAAGTTTATATAGCCAAGCACACAATGATGCTTGGTGCTGCACAAAAAATTTCCTCAGCATTTGAATCGTACTAAAAAAAAGGAGACTTCAGAGGAAAAGGATTATGAGAAGAAGGGAGAATGAAGAACAAAAGTAAGATAAAATGATGCATCAGGAAGCCCCTAGCTATATATTAAGATTTAGTATAAAGTCCCTTGACGATCCCTATCTTAGCAAAGATGAGTCATTAAAAAGTTATAGTTCTCAAGAGGTAAACTTTGGTGGACATTTAAAAACTAAAAAGGATTTGGAGTTTGATGTCTCTGAAGTTGATGGAGAACCTCTTCCTTTTAGATGCGTAACCACTTCGATTATGCTTCCTCAGGAATTCATGATGTAGGATATTGAGGAAACGGAGTTCCCTGACACTTAAGGGGCAAAATTCTCAAAAACATCATATGAACATCTAAGTGGAGTGGTGACTCAGGACACTCTATAGGATCAACCTAAAAGAGTCATTCTTAAAAAGCATTCTATGGAGATGGCCAAGCATATAAAGCCTCTGTACATCAATGCTCTCTTGAACAGTAAACCAATCTTCAGGATCCTAGTGGACAATGGTTTATCTATTAATGTTATTCTTCTTAGGCTTTTGAGCTCTCTTGGAAAAAATAAGGAAGTTTTAATTTCTACTAACATTATTGTGTCAGCTTTGTAGGTGAAGTTACTGGTATTATTAAAGTTTTGCCAGTAGAAATCACTGTTGACAGTAGAAAATAACTCATAACATTCTTTTTTATAGAATTAAAGGGTACGTACAATGCTTTGCTTGGGAGAGATTGGATTCACGCTAATTGGTGTGCTTCATCTTCCTTACATCAATTTTGCCTCTTTTGGAAGGGTAATGGTGTTTAAGTGATTTGGACTGACATTAAACCATTTATAACATGTGTTGATAATTTGGAAGCCAAGTTTTATGAAGTGGACTTGGTACCTCCTAAATTTGCTAGGAAAAAGATGAGTGGAGATCCTAAAAGTACTTATTTTTTTCAAGCATGACATGGAAAAACAAGTGCAAGAGTATTTATATTTGATTTATAAGGAGAAATCCATTGTGTCTTACTCTAACTGGCTGGTGGAAGGTCCTATAATGAAAGAGATTGAGGATTGAGCACATCAAAGAAGAATTAGCAGTGGTTGCATCTGCCATTCATAAGCTTCTGATGTAGCAAGCAATAAATAAAGTAGCTAGTGACGAATTGGAGGTGTATGTAACAGAGATTATTGATGAAGAAGAGTTTGTGGAGGATTTGAAAGAGTTATGATTTGAAAATGTTATGGAGGCTCCACTAAACCTTCAAGATAGCTAACATGAAGTTCAAGATCCATTGGAGGAAATAAATCTTGGCACTCCTTTAGAGTTAAGAATTACATATATCATCTATTTGTTAAATTTAGTGTAGAAAGTCATACGACCACCTAGTACAAAAGATAGAGAGCTGGGGAAATGGTCTCTAAATTGGAAGGGACCATTCTGGTTAGAAAGTTTATATGGAGTGCCACATAAGAGGTTCATCAACAGCAATTGAAAAAAAAAATACTTTCCCACCATGTGGGAAATGTAAGTAAAAAAATAAATATAACTAGCCTCTTGGCCAAAATAAATACAAATTTATATTGGTAAGTCTTATAAATAAATAAATAAAGCTTATTTATTATATGAATAGTGTTTATTTTATTTTCCTTAGAGAAATAATAATAAAAAAAAGTGGCATGAACAATAGTAATTTCGGCAACATCTCTGCTGAAATTTTAATAAAATTCCAGCAACATCCTTGCTAATTTTTACTATTTCCTTTTATGTACATACATGGTTGTGATGTTGGAATGTGAAAGTGTTACTAAAAAATTAAGAGTTTCTAAAAAAGACATCAGTGTCGTTCATTTCAATGCCTCAGGCCAAAGGCCTTCATCAGTATCTGCTTATAAGTAAAAACAAATCTAAATATTCTCAACCAAATCCAAAGTAGCCACGATTCAACGCAAACATAAGCAAGTAAAAGTTCTAATAAAAAAAAGAGAGACTACAAATTAAATGAAATCAAAGTCAAAGCTCTTAAGGCTTTCCCAAGCCTCTAAGCATTTCGTCTTGCTAGATAATGCTTCTTGTTCCTGCTACTTCCATCCTAGAAAAACATCTTTCTTATTGTATAAGAGTTTCATTATTGCCTTAGCCTTGTCGACTACTTATTGATATTTTGTGCTCATTAGCTTGTTCTTCATAAGCATCTCAGCTTTCTCTGCCTTCATCGAGGCAACCTTTTCCTCAAAGGTTGCAAGGTTTGTACTCAATTTGTCAAAAAAAGCTTTGGCCTCAACTCCCTTGGCATGTATGCTTTTGATTTCTTCTTGCTATTCTTGGAACTTAGCTTTATGTTGAGTGAGGTGGCTCAAATATTTTGAAGCTTTAAAGTTACTTGGTGCTAACTTCATTGAGGTGAAAGAAGCTACACATAATCTTTTCCTTGATTGAGGACATTACTGCAATCATGGGACCTCGCTCCAGAATGCCAAGATTTCTAAGATGTCTGATCTTTGAGACTCTGTGAGTAACCTAATTCCAAAGCTTGCAACAGCTTTTAAGAAATCTTTAGCCCTGGTGATTTGTTCCTCAGAGATTGCTATATCTGGAGTCTATCCTAGGTTTGAGGAAGATGTGTCCAAAAAATTCAAATCTAGGGAAAATTCCTCATTTAGCATTTTTTGCTAGGTATCGCGGGCCTTTTAAAAAATCACAACAACTCGCAAGTCAAATAGCAATAAATATAGGGTAAAATTCATGACTATTAAAATAGACAAACCTTAGTAATAACAGCATGATGAATAATAAGAGAATTAACAACTGGTGAAATGGGAGGAGTTAGTTCATTTCTTACTTTGGAGGAACTTTCTATAGGCAAAATGATGTGTCTTCCTCAATGGAAGAAGACCCTGTAAGAGAAGGAGAGTCTTAAGGTAGTGTCAGGACCTCTCTTTCCCTAATATCAACTGATTCCCAAAGAAGAGAAAAATCCCAAAATGGTAATTTCCCAAAGGTAATAACAACAATAATTCTAAAAATAGTGAAAGAAAGGAGAATACTTACTGGAACCTCTAGCTTGCTCTGAGCCTTTTTCCTCATAATCCTCAAACTCCTCAGAGCTATCAACATCTGCAATCTCTATTGTTTCTTATTGTCTTGCTTTCTTGGCTGGTGTTTAAGTGGCTTTCAAACTTGAAGAAGATTTACTAGGAGGTGGGGCTGCTGAAGCCTTTGCTATTTTTTGAGTTGCTTTTCTCTTCTAAGTAACTGCAATAGCTTGATTCCCTTTGTTGGAATTGGAAGCTAAAGCTTTCTTTTTCTTTGGAGTAGCTTCTTCCTCTTTCTCTTATGAGGCTTTAAAAGCATCATCTTCATCCTTACCTTGTTCCATCTCTACAAACATAAAACAAAATAAGGATCAGTTCCTTATTGAACATAATGCAAAGTAAAATAAAAATTCTTTAACTGGTGATCTTGGGGACGATTCCACAAAGATTTGACTTGCCACCAATTGACATAGTTTTTGACATCATGCTCTTCTATAGTAGTCACAAAGAATGAAATTTGGTTCAATGTGTCCTTATTCCTAACTATGTCATCCCTAGAGTAAGCGGCTAGGTCTATTCCATACAGAGGGATGGTGGAAGCATCAATGGTATCATTAGGAACACCCAAAAGAAGATCGAACTGGTGGCCACAAAAGAAGGACATGTAGAGCTCAATCTTGAAGGGGTGTAGGCTAAACCACCCTGAGGACTTAAAGCATACCTGCCTTCATTAATGAGGGGTCTAGGAGATGTAACTCGACAAAAGATCTATTTTTCAATCAAGTGCTAGAAAGGGATAAAAAAAATTCGAGCCAATTGGGCTTGTCATATAAATATTTGAAGAAGCACAAGTACTTATCATCTCTTTTTTTAAAGTGGTTAAAAAAGGACAGAAGTTCACTCTCAGACTAAGAGCTCTCACATCTCATCAAGTGTATGCCAATATTAGAAACTGAGGAAAGGGTTGACTGAGGAATATGGTCATTTAACTTAGGGAAGTATGCTAAGAACCAACACTGAAGAAACCAAAAACTCCCATTTAAGTGCTTAACATGGTCCTTTTTTAAACACCTCCTCATCTGAGTATACAAACTGCCTAAAAATATAGTCCCTAGTGCATAGTGGTCACCTTTATCTAGAGCTTATGCTAGGGGTATATACTCAACACTAAGCCTCTTTGAGGAAGGGTAGAAGAGATGTCTACATAGTAAGATCCATAAAAAAAGTAATATATTCCTGAGAGGTTTGTGGTCCTTTCTTGCCTAGATAGTGTTTGGGAGCACTAGTGAATAGCTTAAATGACCTAGAAGAAAACTCTATCTTGGAGTAGTGAGACTCATCAATCAGACAAATTATGTCCTTCCCTATGATGGGTAGTCTAGTAATGGTAAAAACATCAAGTAAATTAATGGTCATATAACCAAAGGGAAATATGATGGTGTTACTACTTGGGCCCAGAACCTAATTACAGTAGTGAGAAGCTTAGACATGTAAGGCACATCCTTCAGAGAAATATCAATTAGCCGAGAAATGCCTAGGTAGTCTCATTTATGGTTGTAGTGCTCCCTTAGTCGAGAAATCCACTCTTTCTATTATGACATTGGTTTCACCCAAGACTTTCTGGCATCAGGATCTTTGACACTGGAAAGATAAATCATATCATCTGGATCCCTAAATAAGGGAGTGGAGGGCTTCCTTTTGCAAGTGGCTGAGATGGCTTAGGAGTCAGTACCAATGCTTTATAGGCCTTCCCTAGATAAGTGAAGCCTCTATTGTAAAGAAATATTTCATGCTCAGTAAATACTAAAGTTCAGAGGAAATTGAGCCAAAATGTAGTAAAATACTTGTCTGATGTCTAAAAATAAAGGGCATGAACCAATTTCTATTTCCTTAATTATTTCAAAATTGACTTCCTGTTGAAAAGCACACATGAATACACATATGGCATAAATAAGTTGATTTTTTACTCAAGAATGTGATTTACCTCGAAATCATTAAGGACTTCATTTGGAATATCAGAAAGTACTGGGGCGGCAGAGTTGCTATCTGTTCGAGAAAATATGGATTAAAATCATGGCACAAGTTACAAAGGTTTGAATGTTAGGAGCTGACCAGTTGTATGTCTTCGTGAGCTTTTGAACTACTAACTCTTCAAGAACTCATGATTTTTTAAAATAAAAAAAAGAACTAGGTCAGAATTCTGAAACTAAAAGTCATAAAGTACCCATTCACTGTTATCTAATTGAACAAAGAAAATTGAGTTGAATTATTTTCATGATGAGCTTATTTATGGCAAAAGCACACAACGAGGAACCAAATTTGGTAAAATTTACTAAATTTATCCAATGAAATCTCATTTCAGACATCAATTATCATATTGCATCAGGATAGTTCAAGGTGCTTATGGTTATACTAACCACATGATAAATACCACATGAAGTGTGACATATTATAAGTGTTACTGTGAATTTTTCTTTTAAAGATAAAATTGTTTGAGGATTTTATTATGGGATTGTTAATTCAAAATATTTAAACCAACGCATCAGAAAGAAATCCTGAAAAATTGATATTTTTACCTAAGGAAGTATAATTTCTAATTAAGATTTCCAAATCTTCCTCAGCGAAAAAAGTGAGTTCTAAAAGATTTTGCTTAAGGAAGCTAGCGAATTCAAATTTATTGTAATTATTTCTATCAAATAAGCATCAAAGACAAGCAAGTGTCAGTGCAAAATTGATCAATGGGGATTCAAGCAACAACAACATAATAGCAATAATCCATAAGGAAGTTCAATTCCAAATAACATAGATTTTCAATTCAACAGTTCAATATCAGAATTTCCCCGAGGAAGTCAGTCTTTTTAAATAAATTTTGATATCAAATTACTAAAATTTATTTTTCATAAGGAAAAATTTACGAAATCATCACAATTCAACAAATTTTCTCAATCAATTTCAACAACTTCATTACAAGCAAAATTGAAACTAAATTCAATAAATTTGAAAATTTTACCTCTTTTTCTTCTCGAATATACTTTGGAAAAATCCTTGTTCAGATTTGTGAATTTAAAATTGAGAACGAAAAAGTTGGTGCTTGGGTATCAGACTAAGTAACCTTCCTCAGTAAAGTAAAACCGTAATTTTTGCTCTTGTTCCTCTCCTGTTGGTGCTATCAGCTCTTGCTCTGATGGAGTTTGAGTGGCAGATGGTAGTGGATGGTGGTGGTGGCTAGCTAGGGGCAAGCGACAAGTAGTTGGGTTCGAGCGGTGGTGGCGGTGCAGAACCCTTTCCCCGAGGAATGCAATTGCAGCGCTCCTCTGTAAGCAACAATGCTGCTGCTTCGGATCGTATTGCCACTGCTGCTCCAGTGGCTGTTGTCTTGGCAATGGCGATTGAGCGGCGATAGGCGACTCCCATAGCTACTATACCGATGATTTGAGGAGAGAGGGAGGAGAGAGAAAATTATTTTTTTGTGATTTTTGGGAAAATTTTGGGGAAATAATGGATTTGATTTTTGAAAGGAGTTTTGAAGATTTTGAAATATGGAATTTTTGGAGAAAAAAAGAAGAATTTATTGATGATTTATTTTGCGAGTTAGAATTTAATGGATTTTTTGAATTTAAATTTGGGATTGAGAAACTCTTGCTTGGTGAGGGGTTTTGTAGAGGGTTTTTCCTGAGGAATATGAGACATAGAACTTTGAAATCCATAAAGTCTACTCTTTTAAATGTTTTTATTTATTCAGACAGGCTTGTTGGTTACATTTTTCATTCTTCATGGATCTATTTGCACCATGAGCCATAAGTTATTTGTGAAATGGGCTAAATGCTACTTTGGGATTCACCATTGAGGAAGTTCAAGTTTGAAAATTCATTTTTACATGTTTATAAGATTTGGATAAAGTTACAACATATGAGGGGAATTGTTTGTGCCAAAATATAAATTTTGGACTTTTAAAATTAAGATAATTAAATTAAGCGAAATTGGATAAAAGAAAGCCCAATTAAAATTTTAAGTCCATCATGAAATCCATGATTTGCTAACTTGGCATTAGAAAAATCTAGAGCTTGAGTCATACAACAAAAGTAATATAATGGTGAATTAATTTTCTCAGAGTAACTGTTGAACTTCTGCATTTAGCTTGAAGAAGCAGTTCATTAGGAGTTATAAAAGTGATAAACACAATCATCAAAAGGACACACACCAAATATCAATACAACAACCATTCATCAATCAACTTAACAATAATCACAAATTTTAAATTTAGTTTATTAAGAATTTTAGTCCTTTAATGTCATTGTTTTTTTTCCCAATCTTCCCCAGAGTTTTCAATTTACTGTAATCATAAAATTCCAAAAATTAATACAAACAAGCTTTATATTCTCTTTTTAATTTCCTACTATTATTTACAATTTTTATTTTGTGAAATTTAAACAAATTGTGTTAAAAACATTTGAGAATTTACACCATTTTTGATACGGCTCTGCTTTGGCCTGGTTCGGCCCCAACAACAACCTAAGATCCAGACCGAACCCTGCAGCATCTAGTCATGACCGAACCTTGTAGTGCCTAGTTCTCACCGAATCCGAAGCTCATCATAGGCCTTGTCCACTAGTGGCCTTCGAGGTTCGGGACTTGATAGCAAACAGGTGTCACAGACCCCGCTAAGACGTACACTGCCAAAATGCCCAGGGCTGATACATGTCCCCTTCAACAGGGTTTTTCACCCTATAAATACAGACATCAACAACCTGAATAAGGTAATGAATGAATGATAACCTATCCTCTAAAACTCTTAAGCCACACACTGTTCCATTTGTTATTCAACCCTTTCACTGACTTGAGCGTCGGAGGGTTATCGCCGGACATAACATCCGGCACCTCTGACCAGTCTTCTTTCTATGCAGGTTTATCCTAGCTCGACCAGAGCAGTTCCATCCTAGCATGATCAAACATAGAACGCATCATTTGGCGCCGTCTGTGGGAAGCGCAGAGTTTCCTAATAAAACACATTCCAAGACCAGTCATAGATTCAAAACTCACACAATGGAACACACCCGCGAAGATGACCGTGCGGTAGAGGATAGCCCTCCTCCTGCCACAAACCCAGCAGCAAACACCTTCCAAACACCACCTAACCCAACTGTAGCTCTAGCTAACATAGTTGCCTCTCTACAAAGCTTGCAGAACCTAATCAACCAATCACAAGTTCCAAGCCCTTCTACCTTAGCCACACAGCCCACTCTGCCTCAAGCAACACCAGACTTGGTGGTTGCCTTTCAGGGCCTGATCAATAACCTTGTTCCCTTAATTACGCCTCTCCAAGCAGTGCAGAGACCTGACTCACCTGTTAAAAGGGATAATAATCCCCTAGTTGGAGACCAAGGAGCGAATGTTCACATCCCAGCTATAGTATCGATAGCCAGGCTACCGGAGGAGAGAAATCAGAGCAGACCAGCACCAAAAGTGTCATGCAGGGGACCAAAAAGGGATGATGGGGGTGTAGGATAGCAAGCAGGCAGAGAAGCAGTAGGGGACAGATTTACTGCCAATATGAGAGAAGAGGCACACCCTGATGGACCCCATAGGGGTTCAGATCATAGACCTGAGTATGCAAGCCAGCACGTAAACCTTAGGAGAGATGAGCAGGAGGCCTCAAGCCACCAGGGGTCCAGGATGACCTTGAGAGATGAAGTCAGGAAATATGTTGAAGAGATGGCAGGACCCAAGCCAGATAGGAGGAGAGATTTCTCCCTGCATCTCAAGTCTCCATTTACCAGGCACATTGAAGAGTATTAGATACCTGACAAATTCAAACAGTCCAAGATGGACAACTATGATGGCAGCCAAGACCCCAAAGCTTACGTCCTGGAATACAAGCATTTAGTGGAGCTGCAAACCACCAAGGATGAGGAACTTTGCCGAACCTTCAGAGGCACATTGGGAGGAGCTACTGTGAAATGGTATGATAGCCTATCCAAAGGCAGCATTGACTCATTCTAGAACAAGATGAATCTATTTGTTAAAAGGTTCTCAACCTCCATTCCGATACCAACACCAACCCGAGCCTTGGAGCAGATAGAGTAAGGTTTGGATGAGTCACTAAGGAATTTCATTGCTAGGTTCAATAGGGAAACGTTAAAGGTGACAGATATAGATGAACCAAGGGCAATTGAAGCCCTCTAGAAATGTACTAACCACTAGGACTATTTTAAAGCTTTAGTCCGGAGTTCGCCCTGAACCTTGAATGAAGCAATGGCTATTGCAGAGGACTAAATTAAGCAGGATGATGCTTTTAGGGATAGTAGGTTCTATAGGAAGAGAAAGTCAGAAAAGAAAGGCTCGTCCTAAAGAAAGCCAAGAAAGAGGAACAGCCATCAAGGGGTGGAGGGACATCCTACAAGCAAAATCAACAACAGGTATATGCTCAACAAAGAAGTATCGAACCCCCAAGAAGGGAGAGATTCGATCCTTCCAAGCTCACACCACTGAATGCGAACCCGGAGGTGGTATTCACTGCATTCCAAGACAAAAGCATCTGGAGGAAGCCCGCGCCAATAAGGAGAGATCCAGACAAAAGAGACTGATCTCTATGGTGCAAGTTCCACAACACCCATGGGCATACAACTAACACTTGCAGGTCCCTAATGGAAGAAATTGAGAGACTGATCAAATAAGGCTACCTCACTAACTATGTGAAAAGGAATGACAAAGTAGACCTAACAAACCCTCCAGAGCCAGTACCAATTGAAGAATGAGTGGCTAGCGACATCCTATGTCTTACAAAAGGCCCAAAAGAAGTTCCCATGAGAAAAAAGAAGAAGAAAGAGTTGACCCTAACCCATGAGCATTCAGAATTTGTGTTTTTCAATGGCACAAAACAACCTGCGTCCGGTTCCGCCAGTCGAGCTTCTACAAAGGCCGAGGCCATAGTTATTTCTGCTGTGGTGGCCAAGTTCAATGTCAGGAGGATATTTGTAGATATAGGAAGCTCGATAAACCTCCTACAATGGGATGCATTTGAGAAGATGGGGATTGATAACTCAATGATCCAGCTTCTGGAGGCTCTAGTCCAAACCTTAGACAAAGCTATCACTCCAGCAGTGGGCACTATTGAATTGCCTGTGACAGTGGGTCGAATCCCAAAGGTGGTAGCAGTGATGGCTCTCTTTGTGGTGACTAAGCTGCCAATGGCATATAACATTCTGTTGGGAAGGCCCTTGCTATGGGACCTAGATGCCTCGGTTAATGTGAGAAGAGGCAGAATGACAGTTCCTCTCCCAGATGGCTCAGACCTATACGTCTATAGGGAGGCAGCCCCCAAGATGACATTTCCAAAAGAGAAGAAGAGAAAAAGCTCCTTGGAGAGCAGTGAGGTAAATATGGTGGAGACATTTCCTCACGAAGCCCCAGAAGAGTCCAAGGGTGAGTCCGCCCAAAAGCTCGAACCCTGCCAAGTGCATGTTGATGGTCGAACCCTCCAGATCAACTTTGCACTAAGTTTGGAAGAGAAAGAGCAGGGATAGACATTCTTGGTAGACAATACGACAACCTTTTCCTGAACTTCCAATGACATGCCAGGACTCAGCCCAGAGGTGATCACTCACAAGCTGCATGTAGATCCTGCCTATAGGCCTGTTAAACAAAAGAAGAGATTCTTTGGGCCTGAGAGGCAAACCATAATTGATGGTGAAGTGGAAAAGCTACTTGTAGCTGGATTCATTAGAGAAGTATAGTTCCCTGAATGGCTAGCAAATGTGATGATAGTCAAGAAAGTAAGTGTAGGACATAGAATGTGCATGGATTTTACTAATCTTAACAAGGCATGCCTAAAGGATTCCTATCCATTGCCTTCGATTGACAAGCTAGTAGATTCCACAGTCGGGTTCAACTATTTCTCCTTGCTTGATGCGAAGTAGGGTTATCATCAAATCATAATGTATGAAGATGACGAGGAAAAAACTTCATTCATTACAAAGAAGGGAACTTACTGCTATACGTACATGCCTTTTGGGCTCAAGAATGCTGGAGCCACATATCAAAGGCTCGTTAACCACATATTCAAAGATCAGATTGGGAAGAACCTTGAAGTCTATGTAGATGACATGGTGGTGAAAAGCATGAGCTTCTAACAACATGTGCAAGACCTTAAAGAAGTATTCGGAGTGATGAATGCCTACGGGATGAAGCTGAATCCGGAGAAATGTGCCTTCTTTATCAATTGGGGCAAATTCCTAGGCTATCAAGTCAGTGCAAAGGGTATAGAGCCGAACCCTGACAAGGTCAAAGCAATCCTGGACATGAATCCCCCCAGATCTATCAAAGAAGTTTAGAAGTTGACAAGGAGACTAGTGGCCCTCAACAAATTCATGTCCAAATCAGCGGAGAAATACCTCCCATTTTGCAAAACACTCAGAAAGAGTGCCACCTTTGAATGGACTCAAGACTGCCAGCAAGCTAGGAATAATTTGAAGGCCTTCCTCACATTAGAGCAAGTCTTAAGTGAACCCATCAAAGGTGAAGAGCTTCTGGTCAATCTGTCAGCCTCGTCACATGCTGTCAGCTCGGTGCTAGTAAGGGAGGAAGGCAATGTCCAGAAACTAGTATACTATTTCAGCAGGGTACTCCAGGAGGCAGAGTTGAATTACAGTCCACTTGAGAAGCTGGTATATGCCTTAGTCCTCTCCTGCAGAAAATTTAAAGCCTACCTAGAAGAGCATCAAGGGGTGGTAGCCACGGACAAGCCCTTATAAAAATTGCTGCATAAGCCAGAACTTTCAGGAAGGCTGCTATATTGGGCTATAGAATTGGGAGGATATGGGCTAGAATATAGGCCTCACAAGGCCATCAAAGCACAAGTATTGGCTGACTTCATCTCAGAAGGTCCATTCCCAGTTGAAGAACTGCCAGATAGTGAGCACAAAAAGTAGCTTGATTCAGCGAGCCCGAAGGTCCTATGGGAGCTGTTTGTTGATGGGGCAAGTGGTAAAGAAGCTAGTGGAGTGGGAGTAGTCTTGAAGAATGAAGAAGGGGTACTCCTTGAATTTGCCCTAAAGCTGGACTTTCCAACAACACAGCTGAGTATGAAGCTCTCATGTAAGGCTTTTATGTGGTTGAACTCCTGCAGGTAGAAAGATTGCACATCTGTAGTGATTTACAGCTAGTATTGGGTCATGTCGAGGGTTTGTACAAAGCTCGCCATCCAAACATGGTCAAATACCTAGAGAAAATAGATATGTAGCTAAAGAAGATGAAGGAAAGAGGGCCAGAAATCGAGTTCAGAAAAGTCCCAAGGTCTGAAAACAATAGAGCAGATAGTCTGAGTAAGCTAGTTGTAGCTCACCCAATGGACATTCCCAGCAGGGAATTTCTTGGAGCCTTAGCTCGCCCTTCAACAGAAACTGTCGAGACTGTTATGAGCATAGAACCCGAGCCCTTCTAGATGAATCCAATCATAGCCTACCTAGCCAAAGGCGAGCTCCTAGATAACAAAAAACTTGCAAAGAAGATTAAGTAGAGGAGCTCACATTTTTCATTATATAATGGTGTCCTGTACAAGTGAGCATTCTCTCTACCTTTGCTCAGGTGCCTTACACCCAACGAAGCTGAATATGTCCTCAGGGAAATGTAAGAGGATGCTTGTGGAATGCATATTGGAGGAAAGATGTTAGCAGCAAAAGCCATCAGACAAGGCTACTACTGGCCCACCATGAAGATAGATGCAATAAGCCTAGTTAGAAGATGCTAGGTATGCCAAAAGTTTGCTAACTTGTGTAAAGTGCCTGTGTTGAGCAAGTTCCTATATATGGCTCATGGCCGTTCACCACATTGGGCATGGATATAGTGGGACCACTCCCTACTACCACAGGTCTAAGGAAATTCCTCCTGGTAGCAGTTGAATACTTCACCAAATGGGCCGAAGTCGAAGCCCTTGCAACCATCAATGCTGAAAACTTGATGAAATTCTTGTGGAAGAACATCATATGTAGGTTCGGTGTACCACATCAAATAATCAGTGACAATGGGAAGCTGTTCGATAATGCAAAGATGACGGACTTATGTGCACGCCTCAACATCAAACAACATTTCTCTTCAGTCTCCCATCCCCAATCAAATGGGAAGACTGAAGTAACCAATAGAACCATTGTCCAAGGATTGAAGAAAAGATTAGAAAATAGTGGAAAAAAATTAGGGTGAGCAATTATGCCATGTTCTATAGGCCTATAGAACAACACCCAGGGAATCCACAGGTGAAACCCCCTTTGCCCTCACCTTCGACACCAAAGCTGTGCTTCCAGTAGATATTGGGAAACCCAATGGCGTGGTTTATTTCTGCGGTGAAGAGAACAGCGAGGAACAAAGAAGAATTGACCTAGATCTCCTGGATGAGCTCAGAGAAAGAGTAAGCATCAAGGTGGCAGCCTTTAAAAATAGGGTTGCCAATTATTTCAATCGAAGAGTCAAGAACAGAATATTCAAGGCAAGAGACCTTGTCATGCGAAGCCTTGAAGCTACAGGCAAACGCAAAGGCATGGGAAAACTGGCACCTAATTGGGAAGGCCCCCTTTGGGTAGTACAAGCTATCGCCCCAGCA
>CAOJBK016065537.1:0-12187 GCA_948294925.1 Codiaeum variegatum | reverse complement strand
TCTAATGCCTAGGTATTCATTTCTGATGGAATACTTAACCCAAAGCACCTGAGAAAACTTCCATCTAGTTGTGCAAAATTGGTTATGCTCCCATATTCAAGCTCGTCATACCACTTTATGGCTACTCCCTAAAGACATTAGATTTAACTTTGTCACTGGTGATTTGTAATTCCACTACGTGTTTATAATCCATGAGGTAAGCAATGGGATCAAGCAAGCAATCATTGTGTCTTACGGAGAACACCTTAAACTTTTCTAGCATCTTATTGTTCGGTACTTCAGGGGATTTTAATGCTAAAATCAAGTTTATGTCTCCAGGGGCAAGCCTCTATTCTTGGGACATTTCCACCACTATTTTCGGACATTGTCTCTTATCACTTGAGGCTTGTGGTGTTAGGAAGCTTCTTGATCCCTTTTACTTCCTCTTCTTTGGTGGGACCTTTCTGGAAGACTCTTCTATTACTTTCTATGTGCTCCTAGTGTAAAAAAGAGCTGCCAACATCCTTTTACTAGGCTTTCCCATTCTACTCTCTCCCAACCTACTTCTTTCCCTTACTTTCTTTCTCTTCCTCTTCCCCTCGATCTCTCCTAATAATTTTTATATTAATTCCCTCCATTTCTCCTTCCTCCTACACATCGCTCCCTCTCTTCTCTCTTTCCATCTCCCCCCTTCTTTCCTTGCTTCTCTTTCCCTTGCTTTTTTTCTCCTCCTCTTCCCCTCGATCTCTCCCAATCATTTCTATATTAATTCCCTCCATTTCTCCTTCCTCCTGCACATTTCTCCCTCTCTTCTCACCTCCCATCTCCCTCCCTCCTTTCCTAACTTCTCTTTCCCCTCCTTTCCATCACTTCCCCTATAAATAGATCTAAGCATACCCATTTACCTAGCCATTCAAACTCTCTCCCCTTCTTTTCCCTTCTTTTCCCTTATGCCTTCAAAGTTAAGGCACCTATTATGTACCCTTTCTGTGGCATTTTCTAGGTTCAAAGGTGTGTTAGAGTGTAAAGGTGGCTGGTTTTCTAGGCTTCTAACTACATGGAGCAAAGTGCTTAAAAGTTGCATAATAGAGGGCAAGTTAGCTTGGGGTGAAGAAGGAGTGTTTGGAATGGGTTGAGTGGTGCCATATTATGGGGGTGCAGAAGATGAGTTTTGAGTGAGAAAGATTTAAAGGATTTGTATGCGTGAAACATTTCTAAGTAAGGGTATGTAGGCTATCGGGTTAGGATTTTGAGAGGTATTAGGTATATTATGAATGGGACTGGAAGTGGTTTCAGGAGAATTTTTCTCAATATAGTCTTCCATGTCTCTGAGGAGATTGTTTAAGGCCAAAAATTGAAAAAGTGAGTGATGGTAGGTTCACTAAAGATCAAATAATAAATAAAATATTTTTCCATAGATGATGCCAATTAATGGGTGCTAACCTCATAAGACAATAATAGATCTTTAAGAAGGTAGGCTGGGCTTTCTTGTGGGCTTGTAACATGAGCAACCAATCATAAGGGTCAGGCTTTATGCCTAGCTAAGACCCTTCGATACTCAAATTAGTGATTTTAATGGAATGGGTACTTTAAAGGTTATATGAACTAGTAGAGCTATGGAAGAATATTAAAATGAAGAAGATAAAGTGGGAAAAAATATCCCTCAAGCACCATAAAATTAAGAAAAGTTATTTTATGGCACTGACAGCAAGGTATATACCTACCTTTATACTAATTACCTTGTGCCATGTCACTAACAGACAAACAATGCCATCAAAGGTGTCCTCTCTGCCAATTGATGGGTGTTAACCTAACATAGGCATGCCATGGAAGGATGCTCACTAAAGCCCATTTTTTTTGTCATTTCTAGCTACAAAATATCCAATCTAATCCTATCATAAGCCTTACAAACATCCAATTTTAAAGTTACTTCACCCTCTTTCCCTCTCTTCTTCCTTTTAATATAATGCAAAATTTCTACAGTTATCATAATATTATCAATTATGTTATGACCAAGTACAAAATGTAGATTGACTTTCAAATACAATATCATGAAGAACGGTTTTCAAACAATTGGGTAAGACTTTAATAATTATTTTATATAACACAATACAAAGAGAGATAGGCCTAAAGTCTTTCACGTAAGAAGGAGAATCAATTTTTTTGATCAAAATTATTCTATTATGAATAAACGCTAATGGAAAATTACCTTAATAAATCTATGATGTACCTATCAAGAAAACTTCATCACCAAACAAATCCCAATGTTTTTTTGAAAAAAGAAGGACTAAGTCCATCCAGCCCAAGCGATTTATCTCTTTGCATATGCTTTATTGCCCATGTGAACTTGTCCTTAATCGATATAATATCAACCTTTTAAATGCAATATCGACCTTCATGTTCTGCCCATAAAAATCCATAATTAGAGTTTTTAAATAATGTCTCACAATCGTAAATATATTGTCAGCCCATTCTACTCTTATACTCGATTGATCATGCAAGAATTCAATAAGGTTACTTTTCTGCCAAACCTAAGTAGCTACTTGAAAATAATGAGTGTTTGCACCAGCTTCCTTCAACCAAAAACTTTTAGACCATAGATTCCAATATCTTTCTTCTTGCTCTAGTAGTTGTGACACTAAAATTCTTTCCCTAAAATATTCAGAAGCTCTATGCTCATCATCATCATCATCATCAACTCATAAACTATTGAGCATATTCTTACATTCCACATTTTGTAGCCAAAATTTTAATGGAATATTTTGGCCCATATTTAACCATGAATTATGTACATTTTAGCAAATTTTCCATAAAGCACATGACCATTCACTTCCTTCCACCAATCTAGGAAAATAATTATAAATTCATCTTCTTTTAACCATAATTTTTTGAACCTAAATTGATGTTTCCCTCTCTTTTCCTTTGTAGCTTCAGTTTTTAATAGTAGTGAGAAATGATCCGATGAACATGAAAGATTCGATGAAGATGCAATCACAGTTTAAAGTTATAATTGGGGAAAAGGTTGAACCATTAAATTATTACGAAACATCTATCTAACTAAGCAAAGAATTAGATATTGCCTCTTGAAATCCAAAATAGCACCAGACATAATGCTTACTACCACCACACTTGTCCTTACTACTAAGAAGATCATTAAATCTTCATATATGCAACATGGAATAGTTGACATGATTGACATTGATCAAAGTAAGTCTCACGAATCCTTATTATTCTCCGTAATAAAGTGCCCATAAAATCCCATCATAAGCCAGTCATTACTCCCGTTTTGATGCATAATGACGTTGATATGATGATTAGAAAACCTTATTGAAGAACATGATACTAGCTTCCTCCAAAACAAGCATAAACCTCTACTCATTCCTCTCCTATCTATAACAATATTTCCTTCAAATAAAAAATTAGCTTGAAGTTCCTCCATCCTAATTGTTAAAGAAATAGTTTTAATCAACATAACTAAATTTGGCATGTGAATTATATTAATTCATAAATATTCTGAACTACTCAAGGTTAACCTACTCTCTAGTGTGAACCCTCAATTTTGCACCTGTAAATCATTGATAGCCTCATGACTCTCAACTAGACTTAAAGGTTTTGGAACAAAATAGGGGTCAAGGGGGAGCGCCCCTTACCGCATCGGAAATTTTTAGATTGCAAGGTTTACATGAAAAATTCTTTATGTTCGAACATATTTTTTATAAACATCATATATTTTTACACTATTAAACCTGTCCATCAATACGATCCCACAGACTCAAACCGTACTCAAATTGAAACTAAAATGAACCTATATAGCCTAAAAATAGAACTGAGTCAAACTAGACCGAGACTACAAACCGGGGGCATGAGCTAAGCACCAGGTACACTCGCCTGATGCATACGTCAAGTGCCTGACACAAACGCTAAATTCCTGGTGCATGCTCTATTAGCCTAACATGCAAGCTAGCTGCTTGACTCATGCGTTAGATGCCTGGTGTGTAGGCCCAATTTTCTGTGATTCCGACTTAATTTTTCTATAAATTTGGTCCCTTAAGTTACCATTTCAAAAGAAACTTTTGACTTTGAATCACCGTCGAAATTCTTACTAAAAATTCAAACCTCTGTTGAATTCATTTTCTGACAATCCCTCTTCAAACATAATGGAGACACCCATTCTAGCCTAATCAAACCTTCTGAAACTCCTGTTCCACGTCAAACAAAGAAAAAAGTAGTAATACACAAATAGTATTGATATCCTTTTTCTTGTTTTCACATCAATTAAACTCTAAAAACTTATTTAGGTAATTAATTTACAAAATTCATTTTCTTTTAATCAAAAACTAAATTGATAAAAACTTATTCGATTAATCCTTCAAAATTAAAATTGGATTAGCTTCTGAACAAACACCAATCAATCTGCTTTTTCAAAACAATCCCCAACCCTTCATAAGAAGGGATAATGGGGTGGGGTTGGATTCTCATTTAATAGAATATGCCGACAAATCTTACCAGGTTGTAACTCCAAAATTATTATTTTTCTTTTTAATTTCTTTCTTCTTTTTTCTTTTTCTTTATTTTATTTTGTTTTTAATATTTGTATTTTTATTAATATAGTTTCTTTTTTTATCACTACCTTTTCTTTATATTTAATATTATTAGGAAATGTGTGCCCTTCCCAAACCTTTTGAGCTGGAGAAGGGATCCCCTTTATTTTCTTTATCATTAATTTATATGTAATTTTATTTATTATCATTTAGTTTTTTAGCCATTACTATAGATGTATGCCTTCCCTAGTACCCTTTTAGGCTAGAGGAAGGACTCATGTTTATCTTATTGTTTTAATTTTATCATTTTCATTCTTATCCTTGTCATTCATATTATAACCTGTTCATGCATCATATAAATGCTATAATTGTCTATCCATCACGATATAACTGTCATGCATACATGAAAATATTTTAACCAAAACCATATGATATTTTAAGCAAAAAAGTTTAGAAAATCAATTTATTTTCTAAAAATCAATATTTTGTATCAATCACGAGTTTCCAAATTCATCATTTGGTTCCAGGCTCACCTTTTCCAAAAATAGGCAAAATAATATTTTTATAGAGTTTCAATGGTTTCTTAATCACCTTGAAAATAATTGATTTCTAAAGTATTAAGTGGTGACTCTCACAACACAAAATACACCCAACGGGCCCCTAAGGGGTTCTCCACACATGAGATTCAGCAACCGACACCTACTGCAGCCTGGCCCCTTTACGATTAGTTTCCTCAGGCTAAAAGATGCCCAAGCCATATTGGCACTTGCTGGAGGTCGGGGCCTCATAGTTGGAGACTTCACTATAGATGTTTTGAAACTAACAAAAACCAAGTGAGCTATTTTTTTATACAAACACTTTTGGATTAAAATCATATGGAATTGGTTTCATACATCACTTCAAATGCACATTTATATCTAGGCAAACATGGGTAGAAATTAACATCGAGAGAGCTTTCCTCCTTAGGACTACTTTGCGGATATTGAAATCACCCACCCTAAGGTGTACCTTATAATCCTTTTGGTTGGGATAACAAGGTTGAACGTAACCATTGGACCCACGCGAATCTCTTTGATTCACATATGGTTAGGTATATTGTATCTCTAGTCGTTGGGTAACTTTTCAAACTACCATGATTCATGTAGTGATTAGAGTTGACCTTAGGTCTCAAGTATCCAAAAGTTCTTAATAAAACTCTGTCATCATGAAACCATTTTCATTCATGCATGCATGCACGCATACATCACGACACTTATGAAACTTAAACCAAGTGAACTGTTCCAAAAAATTTGGTTCTCCAAAACTACCCTTTTCATAACACCTGCATGTCGTTTACCCACTTCACAAAAATGTTGATACTCTATCTTTTTGTCCAAAAGGTAACCATGTCCAATACTGAAGATGCTTCTAACCCCATTATTGCTGATGCTAATGCTCCATCGGCCGACATTACTACTATGCTAGCTAAGGGTTTTAAGAAGCAATAAAAGACTATCACTGCTGTGATGCAAGACTAAGAGCAGATAATCCTAAGCAAGTTCCAAGCTATGATGACTCTAGTTGGGCCTGCTAGCAATGCATCCACCTCCTCCAACTATAGGAAGGAACCCCTCACTGTAGATGTTGTCATCCTCCCTCCACCAACTGACCGTGGAGTTGCTGCACCTACTGTCCCACTAACAAATCCTTTCCAAAAGAGGGCCAAATACCATCCTTTATTGAAAGTCATGTTCCAAAAAATGAAGAAATGCAAAAGACCCTCAATGTAATCAAAAGGTGATATGATGTGGGTAATGTCAAGTCTTTCAACCTATTCATTAATGCAAGGCTACCTCCTAAGTTTTAGATGCCAGTCTTCAAGATGTTTGATGGAACTACCTATCCTAAGACACACCTAAAAATCTATGACAGTACACTTCATCCATTGGGTGCTCAAGGTGAGCTCCTTACTCAGTTTTCTCAACAGTCGCTTTCTAGTACGGCTCTTAGTTGGTTTATGGAACTAGATGATTCCCAAAAGTTGAACTGGAAAACTATTTGTAATTCCTTTGTAAAATAATACACTTATAATGATGAGATTTTGTGAGGCCTCGTCTGATCGCGGGCCGCCAAAGCGTACCTCAAGCCTCTCGCTTTGAGGAAAACGACTATGTAGGGATATGATATCAGGTTTTGGCCAAGTCTCACATTTGTAAAACCCTTTATAGCCTCGTTAGGTGCATTATGTATTGTGTGAGTCACGTCTTAATACTTCAGAAAATCATTTTGTTTTCTAGGTGATTAAGAAACCTTTTTGACTCCATAAAATATATGTTTTACCTAACTTTGAAAAATGCGAGTCTTGAACCAACCAATAGATTCGAGAAATCGTGATTGATACAAAATATTGATTTTAAGAAAATATGTTAATTTTCTTAAAAATTTTGAATTAAAACTTCATATGGTTTTTATTAAAAGGATTTTCAGGTATGCATGGCATATTAGCATGGTGCATGAATAGAATAATAAATTTAAAATAATGCATGAACAGTATTTATAGCATGAATGACAGAAATAATATGAAAGATATAAGAATAAATAGGGGCCTTCCTTTATCCCAAAAGGATACAAGAGAAGGCACACATTCCCAATGGCAGACTAAAAAATAAAGTGATAATAAATAAATTACATCAAAAAATAATAAAATTCATTAAAGGGGATCTATTCTCCAGCCTAAAGGATTTGGGAAAAGGTACACATTCTCCAAATAACAAATATTACAAAAACAACAAAAGTGGAGAAAATGATGTAATATTAATAAAATACAATAATAACAATAATAAAATGAATAATAACAATAAATAAAAAGGAATTTTGGAGTTGCACCCTTGAAATGGCTTGCCGACGTATCCTGTTAAATGGAAATCAAACTCCATATTGTTCTCCTTTCTTGTGAAGGGTTGGAGGTGTTTTCAAAAAATGGACTTGTTTGGTTTTTGCTCAGAAGCTAAGTATATTTTATTTATTAAAGGTTAACTAGATAGGTTTTTAATCATTTTCAGTTTTAGATTTAAAAAATATTTTCAAATTGTAGAATGCCTAAATAAATTTTTAGAGCTTAATTGAATTGAATTAAAAGGATACTATTTCCATTTATCAGAAATACTGCCTTTTGTTTCCTTGGACGTGGAACAGGAGATTCGAAGGGTTTGATAAGGCTGGAATGGGTCTTCGTTGTGCTCTGAGATGATTGTCTAAAAATGCATCTAATGGTGATTCGGACTCTCGTTCGGCAGAAGTTCAGTGTAGAAATCAATTTTATGAGAATTTTGGCAGACTTTCAAAGTTAGATTGTTGTCTAGTAGTTATTTTGGCAAAGGTTCGAGGTTGAAAAATTGTTTTAGAATTTCAATAAGAATTTCTGCAGTGGTTCGAAGTTCAAAACTTGTCTGAAATGGGATCCGGAGGTCAAATTTATAGAAAATCAAGTCCAAATATTCAGACAACTAGGCCCATGTGCATGTGCCAGGTGCTTGGTTCATGCATCAGATGCTTGGCTCATGTGCCAAGGCCTTGGCTCGCATGCCCAGTTCACAGTTCTGGTTCAATCTGAATCGGTTTGATTTTTTTAGACTTTTTTAGTTCATTTTAGGTTTGATTTGAGCATGACCTGAGTCTATGCACTTGTATTGACAGACCAAATTTGATGGTGTAATAAATATAGGTTCATAAATTGATGTTACTAGAAGGGATTTGGAAACCACCAAACAATATGCCAAAGAAATATTTTCTGCATTCATTGCTAGATAGAGGAAGAAATTCTCTCAAATGGTTATTAGGTCATCTGTTCTTGAACAAATTGAAATTGTTGTTAAGAACTTACTTCTAATGTATCAAGACTGACTTATTACACTGCATCACCAAGCATAAAGGAATTAGTTATTACTGGCTCACAGCTTGAACAAAGAAATGATGTTGGCCTAATTAAAGATGAGTCTCAGACCTTATCTTCTCGATTTAAAAGGGCTCCTCATCTAGGGAATGTCACCCAAAAAGAGGGTGAAGCCAATGCCATCTCAGCTCGAAAGCCTATTCAGATAGAGAGGAGAAAATTAACAAATCTGGGTGGAGTTTCACTAAGCTCCATTTATAAGAAATGCTTAGAAGGGGGAGCTATTACACCTTTAGAACCAAGTCCCAATCCCAATCCATTCCCCAAAAACCTCAACATGAATGAAAGGTGTGACTATCATCAAGTGCCTGGCCATAAAACTGACAGTTGTAAAACCCTTAAACATAAGATTCAAGATCTGATTAATGCAAAAGAACTTCTTCCTCATCCCCTTGTACCTAACATTAGTTCTAATCCTCTCCTTAACTATAATGTCAATGCCATCCTAGTGGGTTTAAAGAAAGGGATTTAGTTCACCTAATATGTGCTGCTAAGCCTAAGAGAAATTACCATTATTCCAGAGATGACCTACCTTCCTTAAAGAAGCCTACCTACCTCAATTACTTTGTTGCTATGGATGACCTACCCTTCTTAGGGAAGTCTATACAAAATAATTATTATTGTGTTATAGACCTAAGAAATATAGAGCAAAAATTGATGCAAATACCAGAAGTGGAAGGGTTGTGCAAGTATATGCTGCTCCACCACAAGCTAGCCAATTAGTGGCATAATCCAACAGTACTCCTACACCTGAAAAGGAACCCTTACTAAAATAGCTTAAGAAAACTTAGTCCAACATTTCAATCATCCTCATCGCCAAGCTCTTTTCAAGGCTTTGAACTAATGTCAAGCACCAATTGACATTTCTCCAGACACAATGGTTGTATCTATCACAAGTTCTTCTAAAGGGACATCTATTTCCTTTTCTAATGATTAAACCTCACCTTGAGGGATCCACCATGATGCTTTTTACATTACATTCATCACTAGAGAGAAAACCATTTCGATGGCTCTCATTAGCAACTGATCTGCTTTGAATGTTTACCCACTTAAGGTGACATGTTGCCTTGGTTTGGATGCTGCTGACTTTACCCCTTCATACCAAATAGTATGAGCCTATAACAACTCTAAGAGAGAAGTTTTGAGGTGTCAACTTTGACAGTCACCATGGGTCTTACTGATTTCCAAGTTCCCTTTCAAATTATTGATGTACCTTCTTGCTTCAACATGTTTTTGGGAAGGCCATGGATCCATCATGCCAATGCAGTGCTCTCCACTTTACACTAAAGAGTTAAGTTCCCATTTAAGAATGGAGTGGTCACCATCAAGGTTGACATGACTGGAAAACCCGAGGTTTTTACTATTGTGCCTATCTTAGAAATCCAACCTGAGTTGTTAACATATCCTTTATATGGCTTCTCATTTGTTCACTTTATTGGGACTGCTGAAAATCTAAAAGAGGCAATCTCACTGGATTTGGATCCCTACTGCAACCCCATGGTTACAAATATTATGAAAAGAATGGCTTACTTTCCTGGGATGTTCTTGGTTAAGAATCAATAAGGAATTCAGTCCTATAATGACTATGTGTTCTCTACTCCACCTTTTATCCTGGGTTATTACCCTACTGATGATGAGATTAAGAAAGAAAAGTCTAAAGATGATGAAAAATCTATCATACTCAGAACTGGAGGGAAATATGGCTACCCCATGAGCCGATAATTTAAGACTCTAAACAGGTACTTTGTGAAAGAGGGACATACAGCTTCTTACTATTCTTTTCCTGAACCTTAGATTTGCCTTGTGACTGGCATTAATATCTCTATATTCGATATCTTTTCTGATGTGAAGCTATAACCAGAAGATTGTCAACCCATCTACTCCCTGACTCAAGATAGGGAAGATAATATGGAAGCTAGACTCTTTGGAAAAATAACTGTTCTTTTTTACTAGGAGGAAAACACTGACCTTTCCACCATTATCAAGTCAGTCCAGACAAAGTCTGACAATTTATTCTTTTAAGCAAGCCTTTATCAACCAAGTCTAACTGAGTCTGAGGATGAAACTAGTCCACCTAGTTTCAAATTTGAGTATGATGTAATTGTGGACCTTGCACCCATTTCAATCAATAAGATGAATAAATTTTCTTGCTACAATCTAGTCTCCTTATTATCTTTTGATGTCACAACTAATGAATCTGACCTTAATCAATTGAAAAAAAAGAACAATAAAATAAATGATATAAAAGATGAAGTTCAAGAGCCTATTAATGTTGGCATGCATGACATATGAAAAACTACATTCATTGCATCTGCATGCTTAAACATATAAGATATTTAAACCATTATTAAGAACTTTAAATACTACTTCACCTGGAAGCCCAGTGACATGATTGGTCTCGATTAAAGCATCATTGTCCATAAGATTTTAACTTACCCAGATTGTAAGCCTGTGGTGTAGAAATTGAGACACATGAAAGCGGGATGGTCCATTTCAATGAAAGAAGAGGTCTCAAAACAACTATCTAACCAGTTCATCAAACCAATCAGCTATCGATCTTGGCTAGCCAACGTTGTCCCAGCACCAAAGAAAGATGGGAAATTCAGAATGTGTGTAGACTACTGAGACTGGACAAGGCATTCCCTAAAGTTGACTTTCCTCTTCCTCATACTAATTTGTTGGTAGATGCATTAGCAGTCTCAGAAATGGTTTCCTTAACTTATCTGACTGCTGGACAGAATCATATTCTAGTACATCCTTCAAACAAGGAGAAAACAACTTTCATCATAAAATGGGGCACTTACTGCTATAGAGTTATGTCTTTCGAACTAAAGAATGTAGGAGCCACCGATCAGAGGAAGGAAACTACTATCTCCTATGACATGATGCACCAAGAAGTGGAAGTATACATCGATGACATGTTCATCAAAGGCTCTATTGTTGAATAACATCTGCAAGCACTTGAGAAGTTCTTCTTTAGGCTTTACCAATACAATCTCAAGCTCAACCTAGCCAAATGAATATTTGGAACATCATTTTGAGTGTTCTTCAATACATGGTAAGTAAAAAAGGAATGAAGATTTATCCTGTCAAATCCAAGGCAATTCTTCACATGCCACCTCCTAAAAAAAGGATATAAAAAGGTTCTTAGGTCGTTTTCAATATATCAGCCGCTTCATCCATTAGCCAGTCGACACTTATGGTCCCATATTCAACCTTCTGAAAAATAATTCCTCAAAAGCAATAGAATGAGGAATGTCAATAAGCCTTTGAACATATCAAGAAATATTTCCTGAATTTGCCAGATCTGCAGCCTCCTAAACTAGGCAAAACACTACTACTCTATCTCATAGTCAGTGATGAAGCTATGGGTGCCATGTTATTTAAAAATGCTCTAGAATCTGACAAGGAGCATGCTATCTACTATTTGAGCAAAAAACTACTGACACATAAACTCAAGTATAGTTACATTGGAAAGCTTTACCTAGCTCTCATATGGGTATTCACAAGCTAAGACATCATCTGGGGACATACACCACACATGTCCTTACTGACAAAATTCCTCTCAAATACCTTATGGATGGTAAGATGGGTGGCAGTTTTTACAGCCTCAGATCTTAAATATGTTCAAAGGAAAGCCATTAAGGGTAATGTCATTGTTGACCAACTGGTCATTGCCTCGATAGATAATTATTAGGAAGAACCTAAATTTCTTGATGAAGACATCTTATTCATC
>CAOJBK016064393.1:0-16410 GCA_948294925.1 Codiaeum variegatum | reverse complement strand
TCTATATAAAACTGCAACGAAAATAAATAGATATCATGAAAAAAATTAAAATATAAATGATGAATAACTTAGATTTTTTTAACTAAAATGATTAAATATTTTTAAAAAAAGCTACACTTATTATAGCAAAAATATGTATATTTTAATGTAGTTTCATTTTAATTTAAAATTTTATAATTTTATTATAAATTTCAGTATTTAAATGATGTAAATTTTATTAAAATAAAAGTACAATAATCTAATATTTATTGAGTTAAAAGTATATAGACTCAATTTTAATAAATGAAAGTATAGAAATTAAATTTAAAAAAAAATAAAAGTATGGAGATTTAAATATACATTATTTTTATTTTTTTATTTTTAAATTTCATTTTTACTATATATATATATATATAAAGTTAAAAATGGTATTTTTGAAATTTGTTTATTTTATAGGTTAAAATAATTTTTTTTTAAAAAGTAGGCTGTAATGATTTTTCATTATTTTATAAGCAATCGAAGAATATTTTGGTATCCAATTATTGATAGAATAGGATGAACGAAATCTGTTCTATATTTTTTTTACTTTAGGCCACGTGAAATATTTTCATTTGCAAACTTATATAAGAAGCCTTCCTTTTTATTTGGCATTATTGAAAAAAAAAAGTGACCAAAAGAAGGTGAAGCTCCAATACATTCGAGGAAAAGCATCATCATGTACATATTTTTTTCTCTTCAAAAAAAAATTTACACTTGTTAACCAAATGGTTTTTTTTTAAAATTTTTTTTAAAAAAATAAATATTTAGGAGTGTTAATCATTATTTTGTCTTAGCCAGACTTTCAATTAAGTGTTGATAATGTTTTGATTTAATTTATTTTTATATGGTGAACATGGAAAACTTGAGAACAGTATTTTCTTGCAGTGAGTTTAATCTTTGATACCTATCCACATCGTCTGACCCATATAATAAATTAAGTTAATATTTAAATATTACTTACAACAACAAAAAAATTAAAAAAACTTGAATCAAATTAACACGTATATGAAATGACTCTGTTAGCCAATATTTTACTCTTTAATTCGGTCACTCTGATATGAACGAAAATTAATCTAAATATGATGTGAATTTAAAGATATTTTCTATAATTGAAGTCTTTCCATGAGACCTCGTGCAATAAAAAAAACTAGCACGTATATAAAACTTATTTTATCACCACCTCAAGTGGTTAACCAAAAGGTTTTTTCATGCAAAAACAATGAGATTTAGAAATTTTTCATGCAAATTTTATGAGTTATCAAATATTTTTTTATGGTCATTCAATCGGTTCGGTCCAAAAACTGACCAAAAAATCAAAATTTGATTTTCTTTTTTAATTTATACAAATGATACTGATCTATTTGGCTATATAAATAAAAAAAAACATTAAAAATTAAATTTTTTATTTCTATGAGTCAAAATTATTTTTCAAAAATTCAGATATAATCAAACCAAAATTAAATTATGAATATATAATATATATTATAAAAATATAATGTAAAATTATAAATATAAATAAATTTCAATTTTTCAACCAATTCAATTTCTCTGTATTAATGAAAATTAAATAAAAACTAAAAATTGAATTTTCTAAATTCTAAAACTGTATCAAGCTATATTTTTCATATTCATCGATCCAAATTAAAAATTCATCGATTAGTCACTATATTTCAGTTTTTACCTTCCTTGATTCATTGCTCTAAATGAATGGAGTACTTGTAAAGAGACAAAATATTTTAAAAAGAAAACATTGATTTATTTGGAAATGTATATAATAAAATATAAAATATTTTGAAGTTGGATTGAACAATAATCACAAGCAAAAACCAATTAGTGCTTGAAATAGCTAATATTAATAATACAATCATAATTTTCTTTAAAAAAAATAATGCAATCATAATTCAAAATAAGCCATACTGTCTTATCTCTTAAATACTAACAAAAGTGGTTGGGCCATCCTCATCCACTTTCTTATCTTGTGTCCACTGAACTGTTTTTTTTTTATTTGTAAATTTCTTCTTTTTTTACCCTCCTCTTTTTAAAGTTATCAAATGATTATGGGCCTTTTTTGAAAAGCCCATCACCAATCCCTGAGCTCTTTATGTTTAATGATGGAGATAATCTAGGATTAGAATCTACTAATCTACAAGGAATATGCAAAGGGAATCCTAAGGGGCATGATCACGTTTCAATGTTTATATATCAATGCTTTTAATAAAATCATAAGGATATTATTTTTTATTAGTAGGCAGGATTTAAATAAAGGATTAAGATCCTTTTCTATACATCAATCTCTGTATTTATGCAATACACGTCTAAATAGTTGTTACATATACGATATATTTTTTCAACGAATCGAATTAATTGATTAATAATTTTTTTATTTAAAACTTATAAATTAATTTTTAATCTGATTCATTAAAAAATATAGCATACACGTAATAACTATTTAAATATGTACCATATAAATGTGCGAAAGTATTATACTATAGAGGATCTCTATCCATAAATAAATAGTGATGACTTTTTCAGTATTAATGGTGATGATTTAGCAATAAAATTGTATTAGTTTTTTTACCTCAATTAGTGGCCATTATTTTTGCATTAATGTTTAATTATGGCAATTTTTTAGCATATTGTTGTTGGGTATAATGAGTAATTTGTTTTCTGATTTTTTTTTTCTTTTTTGATTTAGAATCAATCCAATTTTTACATAGTAAATATGGTAACTGAGTATAATTTGTGGCCATGGTCTACGGTTTGATAGTTTTTTTTTTTGTTAATTATCATTAATAATAACATTTCGTGCATAGAAAGGAAGAAGATCATTGAACTGCTCTACAAAAACACCTTGCATTTTTTTTTCAATAAATTTTTCTATAACTTTAGGTATATTTTTATCTATAAATTGAATTTGATGAATTTGTTAATCATATTTTAGAGAAATTCAAGAAATAAGAAGTTATTTGATCAATAAACGAAATTCCTAAATGAATTTAAGATTTAGTGAAGAAAATTTGAGAAAAGTTCAACTGCACGGGCCAGGCACGGGCCGTGCGTTTTTAGCATCTAAGCCATGCCGATTTCTGTGTAAAATCAAACTTAAAATTCAGAAATCCTTACTGCTACACAGGCCGTGCGGATGAAATCTTGGGTCGTGCGTACCACATGCAAGTCTCTGGATGGGAAGAGCACGATCAAGTCTAAAACACACGGGACGGAATGGAAATCGCACAGGACATGCGCGTACTTAATAAGGCCATGCATCAAGAATTTTTCTTCGAGGAAATTGGTTTCCAAGTCAAATTCTAAATTGTAATTCGAATCAAATTCGTATTGAAATTTCAAACTTCCAAATTACTTGTTTTTCTATTTAAGTAAGGTTATTGAAGGATCGAAGACACAACACTGCACCAATAACAAAACATCTTTGTCATCAACCTTCATCAAAATTGAGAGAATTAGTTTAGATTTTTTCTATTTCATTCTGTTTTAATTGTTCTTCATTGTTTTCTTAATTTTTCATCAATTTAATTCTTGTTAAAAATTGAAATTGAATTTCACCAAGGAGATTGAGATTTTTCTGCTATTAATTGAGGTTTATGCATTAAGGATATTAAGCATGGTTTCTTTAAGAATTATTGTGACTTTGTTGAGTTCTAAATCAGTCATGAATTAAATTTATTCTTGTTTAGATATTGAATTATGAAATAGTCTTGATATGATTAATTGCTATGGGTTTTATTATTAGGTTTAACTTTTGTTTGGTTGAATTGAATTAACAATTATAAACAAATTGCTTGATCGCCAATTAGTTTAATTAAGGTTTGGATGATGGATCGAAAGTAAAAGTCTAAACATGGAATTGTTCAATTAAGATTCTAAAACGAATTGGGTTCATAAGTTTTAGTCTTAAATCCTTTTATTAATGCACGTTTTCTCCATGTTACATCTATGAATGCATTAGCTAGATTAGGATAAGCTCTAGGTGAATGATTATATTGAACATTGGATATTTAAACATAATTAATAAAATTAATAGTTTAAAATCATAAAGGATAGACTAAGGATTGTAAATTTCTCTAGACTCTTTCATATCATTACATAATCATATTCATTGTTTGTTTGATTTTTAATTTACTTGTTAATTTACTTTTTAAATCAAATCAAAATCTTCTTTTATTTTTACTTGCACTTAAGAAACCAATTAATAAAGCTTAGTAAACTTTAAAGATCCTTGGAATACGACTTGGGGTTCTCATTCTATATTACGATAGCATGTATACTTGCAGTCGCTATTTGATAGTATATTTTAAGGCGAACACTATGTTATTAGCTGATCGAAGTATGTATGAAATAGAAATTTGCTCTCCAAGACGCTGAATAACTTCCTCAAGTAAATGTTGCAAGAAAACATTTCGTTAAGTTTGAATAAGCAATTAGACTCAACACAATTGACACTCCAATCATGAAACTTCACCCAAGAAAGTGCTTCTTTAATGTCTATCAGTTTCATGCGCTCAACTGATGAATAACCTTGAAGAGGAACTGCCCACCCTATTACAAAGACCCAGCTTGATCTTGCACCACTGCACCTGCGGACACGCATCAATCTTCCTTTAAACAGTTATGTCCATATTGAGCTTATAATTCGACTGTGGCTTGGCCTATTTACTCGCTTGCACCACATTGTCACTTTGCGATTAGGATTCTTGAGACCAGGAATAAATTGTACATGTCTATCTTTATAAATTTGGACCAATTTTTGGGGTTGTAGAGAGACATTGTGCCATAAACAATGTTTGTGAGCGAACTAGAGGCCGTTAATAATGTATATATAAACAGGGGTCTCTTACTAGGTGGTAACAAATTAAAACATTGAACCACCCATTCTTTAAATGATGTTGTAACCAAACTTAAGATCTGGTGGCCAAACGGGACCTGCAACCAAATCATCCTACTAACTAAATAATCCAAGAAAAATGAACAAAGTTCTCTACTCTAGAGCTACAAAATGGAAAACTCAACCCAGTTTAAACTCTCTTCCACTATAAGTTGAATTTGCTTGGAAAAAAAATCACAAATGGCCTTCTAAACCAGTAATAATTGATGCATTGGCAACTACACATTCCAAAAAGATTTCCCAAAGTTCTCATCTCCATGACAATTCAAAGGTGCAACAACTAAAAACTCCCTCATGGAAGAATAATATCTAGACCATACATTATAATTCCTATTTTTAGAAAAAAAAATACTTAAAGTCAATAGTTTGAGATGATGGCACGGGATAGGCATTGATAACCTCACCATCCTTTGGTAGCAATACAGAAGCAAGTAAATCACTATTAATTCTACTTTCTATTGACAATTATCTCCTCTGCACGGGTAGTAACAGGATCATGTGAGTGAGGAGAAACCATAAGAAAATAATAAGAAATAGGCAACTAATTGTCTCCTCATACTGTGATCGAATGACCACTTCTAGTAATAGACTAAAACCACCCTTTCTAAAGCAAAGGAACAACAACAAGAATACTTCTCCATCAATAGCTTAGATTTTCCCCAATATTTCTTACAAAAAAAACTAGAATTAGGATGATATCGAGCTTTAATCACTCTAACGGTAGTGATGAGGAATTTTTTAATAGGCGCCAATCTTGTTTTTCCAACATTGCTAGATTAAATTCTTCCATCCTTTGAAATTTTAGACCACCCTTATTCCATGGAAAGCAAAGACGGTCCCAACATGCCCAGTGAATCCTTATTTTACCTTCCTTACTACCTTACCAATACGAGTTCATCATGCGTTGTAATTATGTAGTGAGAAAATTGGATATTTAAAAGACTTGCATTGTATAAGTTGGCAAAGATTGAGTAATAACCTTTATTAAGATTTCCTTGCCACCATGAGATAAAACTATCCCCTTCAATGAAGCTAGCCTCTTATGAAACCTTTAAAGGAGTTAAAAGCATATTTTTCGATCTACTAATAACAAAAGGGAGGCTCAAATATTTTCCAACACTAGCTATCCTCGAGAAACCCAACACATTATTAAAATTTAATTGTCTCATAAATGACACTGAGGAAGCAAAGAGAATGGCATATTTTTTCCAAGTTAGCAAGTTGACTCGAAATAGACTCGTAGTGCCTCAAAATGCGTTGAAGTTCTTCGGCCTCTTCAGGAATAGCTTTAACAAAAATGAGACTGTCATCTATGAAAAATAATTAAAGAGAACTAGAGTAGAAAGACCAAGCTTCAGACCATGCAATTTCCTTTGCGCACTAGCTTGCGAGAGCATGACAATAAGCACATTAGCACAAAGGATAAAAATAAATGGTGAAAGAGGATCACCTTGCCAAATTCCTTATGTAGGATTTATATTTCCATCATTTTCCCCATTTAACATGATAGAGTAAGTAACTAAAGAAATACAACTCATTATCAAGTTCACTTATTTATCAACAAAACCAAAGGCCAAAAGGACATCTCTAATAAATGGCCACTCAAGCCTTTCATAGGCTTTCTCCATATCCAACTTGACTGTAACACACCCTCCACAACCTTTCGATTTAGGTTTCAAATAATGAAAGCTTTCCCTCCTAGGATGACATTATCAGTTATAAGCCTATTAGGCACAAAAGCATTATGTTCCTTCGATACAACATCTGGTAAAATATGTTTCATCCTTTTTGCAACAACCTTAGCAGATAACATATAAATGACATTCCACAAGCTCATTAGATGAAGGTCAGTCATTCAAACATGATTAGCAACCTTGAGAATAAGAATGATATAAATGTAATTAAAAGTTATTGGACAAACTCCACCATTAAGAACATTTAAACAAGCATGTATAATATCAAGGCTCACAATATCCCAAAAATGAATAAAAAAGGAACTTATAAGGTCATCTAGTCTAGGAGCCTTAAGAAGATCCATTTGAAAAAGAGTAGCTACAATTTCCATTATTGTGCATGGTTGTATTAAAGTCATATCGTCATTTGCTGAAATACAATGAGGTAAAAAAGAACACATTGAAAAATTAGTATTTATAGTAGAAAATTGAAGATGTCCTAAAAGTAGTCTACCACCACCTTATTCATATCATGAACTAAATCAACATAAATATCATTGGAATTAAAGAGACCACATAGAAGATTATTCTTTTTTTTCGAGTGGTTACCCTGTGGAAAAATCTAGCATTAGCATCATCTTCTTTTTCCATAGCTCATGGGCCCTTTTGCTTCTGACAAACCTCTTCTCCCTCAAGTAACTAATCCATGAAAATATTAAGATCATTAATCTGCCTAGCTGTTGAACTGTTCTAGCGTGCATATTTTAGAATATTCAACTTCTCTTAATAGTTCCTTAGTTCATTGACTAAAACAAGAAGTTTTACATAAATCAAGGCATTTTATAATATCCCTTTCAAATTTAGAACCTGAAGAAGTTATAAAGTTGCACAATGGAAGCAAAAAGAAAAGTTTTGGATTTTTATTTTCATTTTATTTTTCTAAAACCATTTTAACACAGAGGTTAGGCAATATTTCAAATTTTTTCAAACATTGTCATAATCAAAATTTAGGACCATAACCCCACAAGGATAAATCATCAATTTGTGAGCAAAACACAATAGTATCAAAAGAGAGTTAGAAGTATCAAGTGCCTCTCTCCATCCTTTGTTAAGCTTTCCAAACATGAAGCCTCTAGCTTGTTGCACACCAAGCATTCCAAGGCTTTGACCTTCCTTCATTCCTTGAAAAGCTTGAACCTTTTTCTCTCTTAGTTACCCAAAACCTTAGTTCTAGCTTCTTCACTTGAATCTCGGAAGCTTGAGGTTTGGTTTTGGACTTTCTTGCACCTCCATACTTTTCTTTCTCAAAGAACTAGAAGAAGAAGATGATGTTGAAGAACTCTTCTTCAAACACTTAAGATTTCTCTCTTTAGAAAAAGTGTGGTTGAGAGACTTTTCTACTTTTAATTCTTAGAACTCTTACTTTTCCTAGGTGGAAGATGATGAATAGTGAATGTTATAGGAGAAGGCAAATCCCACATTTTATACACATACTCTTTCCACCAACTTTTCCTCAAAACAAGGAGGGAATAGTAGAAAGTTGTTCGGTTGAAGTTGACTAGTTGACACTTTGTCTCTTAACCAACTTTTCAATATCCATAATACCCTTACCACATAAAAGTAATTACTAATGGAGCATGGTAATGAAAAATCTCTACTAATGAATAATTACCACATCAAATATAGATTAAGCTAAACATCTCATACTTAAGACTAATTAATTTTATTTATCCAAAACCATTTCAATTTAGTCCTCATCATTTGCATCTCATACAAATTATTATTTAATTAAAATAATCCCTTTGTGAATTAAACTTCAAAACATGTTAGTGTCCTTATAAATTTAATTATAAGTTTAATTCAATTATCATTAATAATTAATTAAACTCTTTAATTAATTAATATAATTTAAATCTATGATTTGGAATTGTTTTATAGTGTGTGACTTACTAGGTTCATATTTTAATTAAAAATGGGATAAAGATAACTCCTTTTCTTTTCTAATATGTGTAATCCCCATTTCACACTTAGTCCCATAAATCGTGAGTGATGCCTAGAATTCCATATCACTGCTACCTAATTAAAAATGAATGTCAATGATCATACCATTGACATTGCATGGACCTCTTGATCATAATTAGCATGCATTTGATTCCTGTCATTACGGATTTTTGATCTTAGCTAGGAAAATGAAATAGTCGAACCCTAAATGCTAGATCATATGACCACTTTCTAGTTTTAGTTCATGATAAACTGGATTCCTACTAGAAACTCTTTCTAGTGAATCTTATCCACCTTAGCAAAGGATTTGAGTGTTAAGAATAACTATAAGCCATATGATTCCTTTCTTGTTTATCCAAGTTAACGAATCCTTTCTTGGATATCACTTAGCTCAACATATCATTAATTATGGCTACCACATGCCATATACCAATACTTGTATAGCATTAGTATGTAAGCAGTAACAAACCATAGCCACCAATATGTTAGATAATATGTCACATCAAGTCTAAGGATTAAATACATAACTATAATCTAGATGATGAGATATTGACTAGTGGATAAAATACATGTATCTATCATCTAGAGTCACTGTTCAACTTACTCATTTCATAAGTATGTTCACATATTATCATAACATCACATGTTTATATCATGAGACACGCTATCTCCATACTAATAAGTACCTCATACTTATCATGGATGACAACAGAGGCAATGGTCTTCTGGATTAATGATGTTACAACCAATAATCCTATGACCATGAACATTCTTCAAAGAATATGACTAAGAGAATCCGTTACTCATATTCTCAAGCACTTTAAGAATATATTCTCTTGAATGGGTTAAATGAAAGTTATTAAGGTGTTAGGTCACAAATCATAAGCATGAAACTTTTTCTTAATATAGATGAGGCTTACGATATGGTGAGGAGAATAAGAGAATTTTGGTTGCACAATGTCCTAAATTTATTGATTTTACAACCATGGCAGTCAAGAAAGGCAAACCCTCCTTTATGCTTTGCACTCATTGTGGGAAACCATGAGATTTAAAGGAAAAGTGTTTTAGGATAATAGGTTTTCTTTCAACCATAAAATTCACTAAGAATAAGGCTTCTAACTCTTTTATGAATCAGGAGCATGCATATGTTATGTCGCCATGTCCTGGTTTTACTATAGAAATTGTGCCTATAATTGAGAAAGTTTCAGATGTTGTAACCGTACCACAACTTAATCTTACTAAATACCAGGTTATAAGGTTGATGCCTATGCTGGGAGATAAGATCAAAGCATATACAACTTCTACCTCTAACACTTTTATTCCTCATTGATGTTGTATGTATATCGGCCTCTATGTTCTCTGTTTCTATGTTCTTACTTTCAAACAAGTCTATTTTTAACACCATGATAAGGTTCAATTCATACAGTGATTCCTGGATAGTTAATGCAGGAGCCACTGATCATATAGCATGTTTTTTTTACTTTATTTGTGTAATCTTATATTGTTGACAATTGTTTTGTTCATCTACCTAACAATATGCATGACAAAGTACTTCATATTGGTACTATGTTCCTTTCATCAAGTATAAATTTACACAACGTTCTTCATATTCCTTCTTTTACATTCAACCTCATTTAAATCACTAAACTCACTCTTAAAAATTAGATTTGTCTCATTCTTTTGCATAATTACAACTTCATTCAGGTCCATTTTTTATGGACACTGGTTGGGCTGGCTAAAGTAGTACAAAGACTGTACATCTTACAAAGGGAAGAATCTTCTTCTACTTTTATTACAAAGAATGAAATCCAAAATAAATTCTAGTTTTAAAATTCTACTAATGTTGCTTCTTCTATAAATATTACATCTAGTAATATTTGGCATTATAGGCTAGGACTTATTAATGCCCACCAGTTTCCTTATTTGAAGTCCTTCTATTCTAATGTAAATTATTTCAAATAGTTAGATCCTCTTTGTCTTACTGGTCTAAAGGAAAAACTCAAAAGGTTTCCTTTTTCAAAGTCTTTTGAGTTAGTATCGGACTTGTTTGCTCTTGTACATATGGATCTATAAGGTCATTATTTAAGTCACCATTTTAATAAAAACATGTGTTATCTTACTACTATTGAAGAAGTATCAAAGTGTAAATGGATTACACTATTAAAACACAAGATAGATATCCCAAGTGTTATATCATATTTCTATAAAATGGTACATATACAATTTGGTAAATAAGTCAAAATAATTAGAAATGATCAGGGCACACAGTTTAATCTTAGTAACTTCTATCAGAAAAGGGAATCATACATCAAAAATCATGTGCATATCCTCTACAGTAGAATGGCACTACACAAAGGAAGCATTAACATGTTTTTAATGTTGCTAGAGCTTTAATGTTCCATTCACACCTACTATATAGTTTTGGGGAGATAAAATGCTAACTATTACCTTTTTGATCAATAAGACACCCTCTAAGAACCTTAACCATAAAACACCTTTTAAGATTATTAATAGGAAACTACGTGATTATTAGTATTAGGGTCTTTTGGTTACCTTTACTTTGTTGTGAATCTCATGACACAGGGAACCAAATTTGTATCAAGGGAAAGAAGAAGTATTTTTCTAAGATAAAGGGTTTAAGTTGTATGATCATCATTCTCTTATAGTGTTTATGTTCAGAGATGTAAAATTCTATGAAGAGATTTTCCCTTACCAGACTGTTTCTATTATTGATAATTATTTTCTCCTATAGCTCTTTCCCCTCTATAGTTGAATTTCTTTCCTTTTTACCTGACATTTCTTCTAGTTCCTTATATGATCAACACACAAATGTTGTCACTTCAAAACAATGTTTACCATATTTACATATCCTTTTTCCATTAACACAAGGTTATGTTGACACTAGTCCTTCTCTTCCTGATGTAACCGTACAATCTCTTTCACTAAATCCTATCTATATAGAACCTTTAACTGATAACATTACATATGAAACACCATTACCTAACATCCTACCACCATCTACTAATTCTTTTATAAGAAGTATAAGACTTTATAAATTACATTCTTATTTGACAAATTACCATCATAGCCTTAATAAATAAAAAAAAAAACCTTAGTTTCATCTTTCATTTCCTATTCAACATCATCTCCCTTATTCAGAAACTTCTTCATCTCAACGAACTTTTTCCTTTCTTATTTCTTTAACTACCTATAAAGAAGTATATAATAATCCTAATTGGATAAATGTTATCAAGGCAGAACTTTAAGCTCTCAGTGATAATGGTATTTGGTCAGTGGTACCTTCACCTGAAGGACATACCCCAATTGGTTATAAATGGATATTTAAAACAAAATATCATGATGGTAGGCTAGATTTGTTGTTAAAGGGTATAGACAAAGGCATGTATTAAGAAAACCTTTTGCCCTATATTTAGGCATACCACAATTAGGGTCTACCAGCTACTCAAGGTTGGCATTTAGCTCAACTAGATGGTAACAATGTTTGCTTAATGGGGAATTTACAAAGGAAGTTTATATGGATCTTTTAGAAGGATATCCCCTTTGAGGGGAGAATATTATGAGTGAAGTTGATATCTAACAACAGTTAGAGTGAACGCTTAACAAATACCATGTTGACTAATGGGTTGTACAATCAAAATCATATCATTCTTTATTTGCTAAAGAAACATATAAAGGGTTGTGGCTTATTTAGTTTATGTAGATGATATTGTTGTTATTGGTACAAGTACAGAAGGAGTTAGAGAAGTGAAAAGAGGTGTTAGAAAAAAGAATCTAAATTGAAAGATTTGGGGTCATTGATGTATTTCATGGGTTTAGAGGTTGAAAGATCATAAAAAGGCATTTTTGTTTATCAAAGAAAATATATTTTAGAGTTGGTACAAGAGTTTGGGTTACTAGCTTCAAAAACTTTTTCTATACTAATAGAAGTAAATCATATACCTATATGTACTCTGCATAGTTAGTTAGAAACACACATGAATCTTAAAGTTGTATAACTATATGTATTAGTTACATGGAGCAATGTGTAATTAGTTACAAATTCATTTAATATCATAAAAGTCAATTTTCAATTCTTTCTCTCACTTTACAAATTGTTCTTCTTCTTCTTGTTAATCTCATTCAGATCTAAAGTTTGTAACAATAGTGTATTATAATTTTTGTATACAATTTCAGGATTAAACACATCTTATATCTTTTGTTTTCATGGTATAACAAATATTATATAATAATAAATAATGAAAAATTATTTTCTTTTTAACTGACTTATCACTCGTACTAACGAAGAATATCATAATATATATTCAATTACAGAAAAAAAATTGTACAATTTAAAGTGTTTAATAGCTTTTTTAGAATATACCCTTTACCTACTCTAATTCATTATTATAATAAAAGATTGGATGCTTTTGGTGATTAAAAATGTTTATATATTTTAATGTATAAAATGTATTTGTGTAAATAATACATTTTTTATTAATTATTTTGTAGATTAAGTGGTGTGATTTATATTAACAATATGACATTTTATAAGAAAATTAATCAAACGCAAGTCCTCATCCTTACTAGTTAAATTATTGAGTATTGTTCTAGAACATAGAAATTAAAAATTCATGATGTAAAGAAAAGAGGAATAAATGAAGCTTTGATAGCAAAATAATTAGTGGCTAATTACAT
Source organism: Codiaeum variegatum (assembly GCA_948294925.1). Taxonomy (NCBI): domain Eukaryota; kingdom Viridiplantae; phylum Streptophyta; class Magnoliopsida; order Malpighiales; family Euphorbiaceae; genus Codiaeum; species Codiaeum variegatum. Next base: position 3,120 of record CAOJBK016064393.1, on the reverse strand, counting down.
GTCGTACTGATAATTTGATTATTGATTTTTTTTATACATATGAAAATAGAATTTATATTCCAACAACATTTTGTCGTTTGAATTTAAAAATTTATAAGCAAATCAAAAGCATGGGCTAAAATTATTAAACTTTGCACATTTTAATTCGTACTCTATTGAATTATTAGTTTATCTGTACACGAGAATTGGTTTAATTTGTCTTTATATTCGGTGTTTTGATGTTGCCTTAGCACAAAGATGTCTTATTGTCTAACTCTTAATCCATGCTATAAGCATGTCTTTGTCCTATAAAGTCATCTAATCCTCTTACTAATGAAGCTAACAAACCCTATCAGTTGGGGATAGAGGATTTTAATAGAAGGATAATTTAGTAGTATCACTTTTTATAAATTTATATTTAAATATTTTAAAATTTAAAAAGAAAAATATAAAAAAATTAAAATTTTAGGCGACAGAAAGAAAGTCCGTGAATATTTTATGTGTGATATTTTAAAAATTTTGAAGTTTGAAGAGTAATGGTCTCTAATTATACCTCATATATTATACTCTTAAAATCCAAACTCAAATAGCTCATACAAGATAGGATTAATTATTTAAAAGGGCATAAAATTTATCTTAATTTAATTATAGATTTTGAAATTAATTTCTTAAAAGTGTAATCAGGGTGGTTTTGAGGGTATGCGATAGGTGCGATCACACATAACCTCTAAAATTTAGGACTCTCAAAATTTTAAATATTGTTTATATGCTGCTATATTTAAAATTATATTCATTTTATTAATTATATTCAACATACTCTTTCTCATAAGCGAAACCATCATGGGATGAGTTGGGCCCTTGATCCCCACTGAGTTCTAATAAATAATTAATATTTATATATAATTATATTATTATAAAATAATTTAAATATAGTAAACGATAAGAGATCTTACGTTATTGTGCTCAAATTGTTGTATCTATATATCTATAATTAGGCATATTGTAATTATTATGAACTTGATTTACCTGATTTGTTTGGATTTATAGATTAGCAAAAAAAAAAGTTTAGTTTTGCATAAAAATAAATAAATAAAATAGTTATATATTTACCTAAAAAAAAATATATTTATGAATAGAGTGAATTATTATTAATAAAAAATTTTATAAATATTAGATTGAATAGTTCATATATGATAGTAGTTTTTATTAATTTTAAATTAGTGTATTCTTTTGTTAATTTATAAACATTATATTTTCTTACTTCTTTTTTAAAATTGAATAACAAATTATATTAACTGCTATAAAAAATATTAAAAAATAAAATATATGCAATTAGTACCGTAATATATAATAAATAATAAAAAAATTCTTAGATTATTAATTTTATAAAAGAAAATAATTATAAATATGATTTTCATATGATATAATGATCACATTGTTTGTCATAAATTTTTAATTTTAAATTTTAAATAAAATGCTTAATTTCATAATATTTATACAGAATCCAATAATAAATAAATTATTCTTAAGTATAATTCTTTTAAAATTATTAAGAAAGTATTTTATCATGTTATGATCGATCATATTAAATTATGAATAAGCTAATCATTATTTAACGTATTAACGTTTGACAACTAATATGAACTAATCTCTTAAATGAGGAAGCTTCATTAATAGGATAATGTGTCAAATTATGGTGGTTTGGTCCATAATATGAAGATCTTCCAAGTTCATTTAAGAAATTTTTTTTTCTATAATCATTAATTAAGGTTAAAATTACAGGAGTTGCCATGATCACGAGCCTTTGTCATTGTCTAAAAAAGAAATGGAGCAAATTGCTAGTAATACCAAAGAAAACTCTAATAATGCATGGCATTTGTTGGGAAAGGAGATCACGAAAAAGCTACTTAAAAATTATAAACTCCAAAACTTGCGTTATGGTAAAACAAAATCCAGAGCGGCTAAGCGCGTTAAAAATCCATATTCCACAGTGACATTCTACCAATTATATTATGCCACGTGTCTTACACGCGTCTTTGAAGACTTATCAGTCTAATAAAAAATTATAATAAATTCCATTTCATGATACCACCAAAATTTGTACACACATGCTTTTGTTTTATTCTTGTTTATCCTCAATTTCATTTTCTCAAATTTCTAAACTTTCTGTTTGCTAAAGAGTCAGAGCTCACAATCAAATTTTTTATTATTTTTGCATTTTCTTTTTGCTGACAATTGATTTTCCATCAATATTTTTTTAAAAATGTTGTTTAAGACCCTTACTAAATTATAAATAATATTAAAAATATATATATATATATATTATAATTGTTTTTTTATTATTATTACTTTTAAAAATATAAATATAAATATAAATAAGAGCTTTTTTTAAATATTTTATTTAAAATATCTTATTTAATCAATTTTCTTTTAGTGATATTGATAAAATGATAAATATTTATTTTATTTTTTAATAAATATTAATATTTATAAAATTAAAAAAAAAAATTGAACCTATCATTTTTACTCACTTATGATTTTGTCAATTTAATCAGCTTGTTTATTTTGAAAATTATATAATAATTTGTACTTTTTCCTTTTTATCAAATAAATTACATATTGTATAAAATGTTTATTTTCTAAAAAAATAAGAAATTTTTTAAGCTAAATTGATAACAATTAATTTTATTTTCTAAACGTTTATGTTTGAATACTCTTTTGTTTTTTTTTTTTTTTGAGAAGTTCTGAAAAGGCTTTGATAATAAAATTTTAATATTTTGAGTTTAAAAATATTTTTAAATCTTGATAAAATAATATTTTTAAATAAATGGAATATATTATTATAAGATTCGATTAGTGTAATGAAATATCCAATTTAGAACTAGTCATCCATAGTTCTTTTCTTTTTGAGTGATTAGATTATGTAAAGTTTGTGAAAAAAAAATAGAAATATTGCGTATTTATACCCTATACTTTTATTTTATTTTGGATTTACTTATTATATTTTTATTTATTGAAATTAAGTTTTTGTATTTTTATTTCAGTAAAAATTAGATCTTTATACTTTTATTTCAATAAAATTTTCATTCTTTCAATGCTCAAAATTGTAATAAATTTATAACATCTTACATCCATATGAAA